>CM034002.1:25190034-25200688 GCA_019603395.1 Cyrtorhinus lividipennis | reverse complement strand
TAAATAGAGACGGTGTGGTCAATAGAATAAAAGAACAATACCTTGAAACATTCAATAAGTGAGAACCTAATATATTTCATGTGTCGCATTTGCTTTATTAGTTACTGAAAGTGAACTACACCTCCTAATTTTCATCGTCATTCGCTGAAATCTGCCTCAAAAACCTGGAATTATGGCTATGAGTGGGATAATATATAAGAGTAACAGAAAGGCAAATAGTTACATTTTGGTAAAAGTACTAGAACGAGCCAAAGTCCTCGATTTTGCCGTTGAAAAATGTATCAAACGTATTTAATCGGAACAGTTGCTTCACTCGAGTGATTGAAAGTCTAACATTACCCAAAGCCCCCCTGATGTTCCAATGTGTACACCGTAACCACTCGGTTGGTTGGTTTTCAATATTAAAGTTAAACAAAGATTCAGATGAAAATAAACATTCGTGGTTTTTCTTTCCTCCCTGCGGAGGATGAGCGGTTGTCAACACTTTTTCAAGTTTGTTTGCAGCCGGATATTTCGCTTGGAGGAACGAGAATCTGTATCGAGCACAAATGTCATTAATTTTCCCAAAAGATCCGGTTGACACCGGGAGGGATCCTTTCTAGATCGTGTTGCTTCGGAGCGAAGCTAAAGCTCTATATCCTTTTTTGTCCTTCACACACTAAATCCGTAACGCTGTCCAGTATAAAACGAGGAACCAGATGCCGCGGATCTTACTCATACCATTTTGGGCTAAAAAATTCAAATTTCTGAACTTACAAGTTCTCGGAGCCGGTCATTTGCGCCGGCTTAGAGTAGGAGTAGAAAGGTATCAAATTTCAATATCTTGTAGACACTAATTTGACCCATAACATCTTCTGGTGGACGCCAATCGTTCTGGAACCCGTCTCATTGGATTCAGCGTCTTCAATTTAGTGGAAAATAGTAACCCACACGCTTGGATCCTCGAAAATCTCTAAAATCCATTTTTCCAAAAAACACATTTTGCAGAACACAATCCAGTACACAAACTAGTACAGTGCTTTGATCAAAACTCAGTGTATATAGTGCTCACGATCCGGTTCAAATCTTAAGTGGAGAGATTTTTCATGTTTCAAGTTTGAACAATAAGGTGGGTCGAAAAAAATCGATATTTTTTTTCGGATCGTATAACCGCGGAAAAGTTGCTAAATGGTATGACTAAAAAGGGGAAAAAATATTAAAATTATCGGATGTTATCTTCCGTTCGCGCATAAGCTCTAAAGTTTTGAAAAAAATAATTTTTTTTTGAAAATTTGTAATAATTTTTTTTTTTTACGATATTTAATATGTAATAGTGAAAAATTTCATCTACGACACACTAATAAAGTAATATAAAAATACCGGTATTGCACTTCAACATCTTCCGTTCGCGCATGGACATCCAAATATAGCCAAAATACAAGAAAATCGGATTTTTGTCCTATTTTCTTTTCATGTATAGTTACAGATATCAATAATGTAATACCTAATATCTGATTATACATGTTCTGATAGTTAATGAAAAAGAATTCAGACGTAATTAGGCTTGGTTTTTCGATCGCGCACAGCGATACAAAACTTACTGACAGCGCCACTAGCGGGTCAACGACCCACGCCGCGTCACGTGATACCCCCTCTTTTCGGATCGTAATACCGCGGAAAAGTTGCTAAATGGTATGACTAAATAGGGGAAAAAATATTAAAATTATCGGATGTTATCTTCCGTTCGCGCATGAGCTCTAAAGTTTGATTAAATTTTGAAAAAATTAAATTTTTTGGAAATTTTTAATATTTTTTTTTATTACGATATTTAATATGTAATAGGGAAAAATGTCATCTACGACACACTAATGAATTAATATAATAATACTGGTATTGAGTTTTAACATCTTCTTTATCACTCAGGGATCCAGGACCTTTGTCTCACTCCAGGTGGCTAACAACAGCTAACCGTGCTTTAAGACTCTACATTAGTCAAGAAAATCCAACTGCTGAGTTCCAGGAAATAGTAATATTCATTCTGAAGTCATATATGCCGATGTGGTTTTGTATTAAGAAGACCAAACTTTTTACTGATGGCCCTAAGCTCGTGCACCAATGTATTGAAACCTCAAGATATCTTAAAGATGAACTCAAAGCTGTAATTGACCCAGTTATAGAGAGAAATGGGTTCTTTGCGCATCCAGAACATGTGTGTCGTAGATGACATTTTTCCCTATTACATATTAAATATCGTAATAAAAAAAAATATTAAAAATTTCCAAAAAAATTTAATTTTTTCAAAATTTAATCAAACTTTAGAGCTTATGCGCGAACGGAAGATAATATCCGATAATTTTAATATTTTTTCCCCTTTTTAGTCATACCATTTAGCAACTTTTCCGCGGTATTACGATCCGAAAAAAAATATCGATTTTTTTCGACCCACCCTATTGAACAGCTCAAATTCTATCACTCGCCTATGAGAGGAGGGGGAACGGGGTACTGGCCGAACCGTCTACACCGTTATACATCTAATTTTCTATACTTAATACGTACTATGGCCCAAACGTTCTTGGTTGCTCATTCGTGGAGTAGTCACGTAATTTCAAATTACTTCTAATGGGGCGAAAGAGGGAATCTAAACATGTAGCGAGAGTGTGTGAGAAATACCGTTTTCGTCGCTCCATCACGCAAGGCGAACATTAATTTATTATAATGGCCGGCGAGAGATGATTGCAATGCGAGCTGCGTTCCTGTCGTTGACCACGAATGTTGGTTTATAATGTCAATTTACCTGTATGAGTTAGGTATCTTTTGATTAGGATCCGTTGTCAATATCAGTCAAAATGTGATGAAACTCGAGAATTTCAAACGATTGCTATTCGGCTCTGACACGCAATGTGGATGGTTAAAACAATAATTGCCATCACTTTTGAGTTCAAAACCAATGAAACAGCCACCAACGATGAATATTATTTCATTTGACTTCGGCGGATTTAGAGATCCGATCAATCAGATTCATGAGGGGACACCAGCTCGGAAAACTCTATGAAACCAATATTATGACAAATCTTTTCTGTCAATCGGTCGATAAAACTGAGACGACATCAGTATGAAGTCTGATGAATTGAATAAATAATTTCTTCTTGATCGAATCAATCTTGAAAGGAGTACGAAAAAAAAATTGCCTCGCTTGTGAAATGAGTTTGCTAATTTCATGCTTTTAATCCCCACGGTAAAATGTAATTAAATTCTGGCTACACAAGATCCGGTATGAACTAGCCCTACTTAAAAATTGCAAGATTCCTCAACTATAGTTTGTATACGTTAATTCATTTGGGTGGGCGACAAGATCTTCGGAAATTGAATAAAAGAATATCATTGGAATAATCCCATAGTTCTCAAAAATTCTGAGATGAATTTTCTAAATATTA
Source organism: Cyrtorhinus lividipennis (assembly GCA_019603395.1). NCBI lineage: Eukaryota > Metazoa > Arthropoda > Insecta > Hemiptera > Miridae > Cyrtorhinus > Cyrtorhinus lividipennis. The sequence goes on along the minus strand of CM034002.1, from coordinate 25,197,275 downwards.
TTTATTAAAAAATAAATATTTAACCATACGAACTGGACCCGCCCTAATATATTCAGCCCCTCAAACATTGAAAATTATACCCTACGTCTCAAATCAGTACGGATTTTCTCAATTTTCGTAACCTATCTGAGGATTGTTTGGACCAAATGGATGAAACGTTATGTTATCTTGTCATATGAGCAAATTAAAAACGCTGCAAATTCTTTCACACGCGTTGGTTATTCCTCGGACAAGGTGCATGGAGACTCATTTCTTCAACATGGAGAAAATGGAAACAGTGGGTGTGGCGGGTCCCGAACCAATTCCAATCGATTCATCGATTTTGTGGAAAATGATACACCACACGGCTAGATTGCCAAAAATATCAAAAATCCATTTTTCGAAATACAAATTTTGACCCCTACCCCTCCCAAAGTCGGTCCGATCGGGCTAAAAACATTCGAGTACCGACTTGGGGCCGGGAAACTGACCCAAATTTCCGATTTTTAGACATTTTTCTACTACCAAAAAAAGCCCGGACGGCGGACGGACATTTGACTTTTGGTTGGTAATAATCAACCTATGTTTTCATGCAAATGGTCAACCTCTCCGATTCGGCTCAAAATTTTTTTCTGGACGTTTCATGATGTCTAGATCAAAAAAGGTCAATGTCCGTCCGCCGTACGCCGTCCGCCGTCCACGCCGTTTTTGGTAGTAGAAAATTTTTTTAAAAATCTGAAATTTGGGTCAGGGGTCTGTTCCCGGCCTAGGACGGTCCTCCAAGCTTTTCAGCCCGATCGGACCAAATTTGGGTAGGGGTCAAAATGTGTTTTTTGAAAAATGGATTTTCAAGATTTTGGGCGATTTAGGCGAGTGGGGTATCATTTTCCACTAAATTTTGGACACTGAATCCAATTAAATGGGTCCCAGAACGATCGGCACCCACTGGAAGAAGTTATGGGTCAAATTGGGTATTTATTACCCATTTTGAATATGTATTTTCGGGATATCTGCTACCTAGGCGTGTGGGGTATAGTTTTCCACTAAATTTTGGACGCTGAATTCAATGATGTGTGTCCCAGAACGATTGGCAACCACTGGAAGAAGTTATGGGTCAAAATGGGTATGTATCCACCCATTATGTATGTGTCAGGATTTCTGGTGCCTAGGCGTGTGGTGTATCATATTCCACTAAATTTTGGACCCTGAATCGATTGGAATGGGTCTGGGACCCGCCACACCCACTGTTTCCCCCATTCGAGGAATAACCAACCCGTGTGTAAGAATTTGCAGATTTTTTTATATTGACACCATGAAACGTCCAGAAAACAATTTTGAGCCGAATCAGAGAGGTTGACCTTTTGCATGAAAACATACGAGGTTGATTATTCAAGGGATAACCAACCAAAAGGTCTTTCCCCAACAGAAACTATAGGTTTTACAATTTAGGTGAGAAGTAGAGGACGTTATTCCCAAAAAGTGATCACTGAACTGATCAAATTTCTGTATAAGTCGCTCAATATAATAATATGATAATAATATAAATAGTATTATAATAATATAAAGCAAAAAGTCCGTATTCTTTGATTATTGTACGATCATGAGCAAATGCCAATGCAATGAAAACTGTCAATGAGCAGTGGCTCTGTGACTCAATGGTTCAACGTATATTACACGCATAAGCTAAATCGGATCAGCCTATCCTTCCATCAATAGTTGCCGACATGATTACCTAGTGTAGTATTGGCTAGTATAATGAAGATAAACAATTAGTCCGCTGAGATGTTATTGGTTGATACGGATCAATGAAACAGGTCTCGGATTGCGCTAATAGGCTAATTGTGGAGGTAATCCATGGACGTACTATTAGTTTGTAAATAGAAATCTCTACTATAATAGATGGCAAATCCCACATCTGCTATATTAAAACGCTAATATTACGTGCAAGGCTAATAGAAATAGTCCGTAGTTAGCCATGTAGTCTTGAATAAGTAACACGAAAACGTGGTCCCCTATGAGCTTATTATAAAGTTGAGATTCGGGCTGTATTGTAACAGAAGCAAGTTACGAGCTGACAGCCTTTTATCACTTTGTTTTGGATAGATAACGTCCAACATTAAAATCAAAACGAAACGATGAATTTTTATCGAAGTGCCCCCTGAAACCCATTCTTAAGGAAGCACTTTGAAGTGGAAAACCACCGAGCGAAATTTCCATTAAACGATCGTATTCGGGGGATTGGATGCTCCGGGGACTGTAGCTTATCGCTGATCTCGATAAGTGCACCGTTAACCTACCCACGGTAACTAAACGAACTTTGGCTATCAGGGATCGGTTATCTCGGGGAAAAAAGAGAAAAGAGAATTCCCTTCAACGACCCACTTAAGGTGAGATTTCGCTAAAACAAAGCTGGTTTTCCTTTATTTATAACCGTGTTTCCAGAGATTCAATAAGGATAAGACATCTGTTGGACATAACGTAACCAAACGACACTTTGCCTGACATTTTTGCCTCAGCGCTATAAATTAAAAATTAAAATATATCGGGATTGAGGATGAAGAAAAAAATGCCCCTTCCAGGGGACTTTCATGGCGTAGTAGAAAATTTGTGAACCGAACAAAAATATTTCCACTCTGTACCTAATTACCTCAGACTGCACCCGTTCCCTAAATCCTTCGTCCGTTAACTAAACTCGTCATGACGATGCCGCTGTAGATTTAACGCGGGCAGAGCCCTCAGCTCCCTCCAGATCTTCATCAATTCCCGAGTGCGTCCCACTAAATCTTCGTTGGAGAACAAGCGGAACACACGCTTCCCTCCGACTCATCGATGGAACACAACACACGCTCGTTATTTCAAACTACGTGTTATCATAGTCACGGTAATTTGGCTTGGGGAACAAATCCCGATTGCAGATCACAACCCAAATGTTTCTCGAGCCCTCGCCTCTAATTAGGATGAGCGACCAACCCCGTTCCTTGTTGTTTTTCGTTAGCATCGTTAGATCATTTACATTGTTTTGATAAATACTTAGTCAGAAAATCAAAAGGAGTGATCATACTACTACTAAGGACCTTGCCATGGGACGGGGATAAGATTTCAATCCCATTGTAGTGCCTGTCTGGCTAAACACTGAAGGATTCAGCGTCCAAAATTTAGTGGAAAATAATACCCCACACGCCTAGATTGCCAAAAATATCGAAAATCAATTTTTCGAAATACACATTTTGACCCCTACCCTTCCGAAATTTGGTCCGATCGGGCTGAAAACTACCGAGGACCAACCTAAGCCGGGAACAGACCCCTGTCCCGAATTTCAGATTTAAGAAAATTGTCTTCTACCAAATATGGCGCGTACGGCGCACGGCGGACGGACATTTGCCTTTTTGGTTGGTTATTCCTTGAATAATCAACCTATGTTTTCATGCAAATGGTCAACCTCTCCGATTCGGCTCAAAATTTTTTTCTACACGTTTCATGGTGTCTGGATCAAAAAAGGTCATTGTCCGTCCGCCGTACGCCGTCCGCCGTCCACGCAGTTTTTGGTAGTAGAAAACTTTCTAAAAATCTGAAATTTGGGTCAGGGGTCTGTTCCCGTCCTAGGACGGTCATCCAAGCTTTTCAGCCCGATCGGACCAAATTTAGGCGGGGTAGGGGTCAAAATGTGTTTTTTGAAAAATGAATTTTCGAGATTTTGGGCGATCTAGGCGAGTAGGGTATCATTTTCCACTAAATTTTGGACGCTGAATCCAATGAAATGGGTCCCAGGACGATCGGCACCTACTGGAAAAAGTTATGGGTCAAATTGAGTATATATTACCCATTTTGAATATGTGTTTTTGAGATTTCTGGAACCTAGGCGTGTGGGGTATCATTTTCCGCTAAATCTTGGGCGTAATTCCAATGAAGTGGGTCCCGGAACGATTGGCACCCTCTGGAAGAAGTTATGGGTCAAATTGGGTATATATTACCCATTTTGAATATGCGTTTTCGAGATTTCCGGTATCTGGGCGTGTGGGGTATCATTTTCCACTAAATTTTGGATCCTGAATGGATTGGAATGGGTCTGGGACCCGCCGCACCCACTGTTTTCCCCATTTCCCCCATGTTTATGAAATGAGTCTCCATACGCCTGGTCCGAGGAATAACCAACCCCTGTGTAAGAATTTGCAGCGTTTTTGATCTAGATTCCTTGAAACATCCAGAAAACATTTTTGAGTCGAATCGGAGAGGTTGACCTTTTGCATGAAAACAGGTTGATTATTCATGGAATAACCAACCAAAAGTACTAGGTAACTACGTTCTATAGTATTTTTGGTACAAGGCAATGATAATTCCCATCAACAATCGCTTCCGTTCTAGCCTTCTTAATAATGACCCCATGAGGGTCCTGGTTTAAGTTAGTGACCACGTACGGCGTATTTAACATACACGGAGTAAGACCCTACAAAGACTCATTCATATCTTTCTAGTTTCCGGAGTGAAGCGCTGCAATCGCATACATACTACATAGCAACAGACGCCGCTTAGACCTTCAACAAATAGTACTAGCCCAGACGGCGGTACTTTTGTACTGTTGGCGTGTTAACATGCGAACTTCACTGCTACTGAGTTCAGAAAGTGGGATTAGTATGTACAATTTATCAAAAAAATCTGCAAATTCTTACACACGGGTTGGTTATTCCTCGAATGGGGGACACATCGGGTGTGGCGGGTCCCAGACCCATTCCAATCGATTCAGGGTCCAAAATTTAGTGGAATATAATACCCCACACGCCTAGGCACCAGAAATCCTGACACATACAAAATGGGTGGATACATACCCATTTTGACCCATAACTTCTTCCGGTGGGTGCCAATCGTTCTGGGACACACATCATTGAATTCAGCGTTCAAAATTTAGTGGAAAATAATAACCCACACGCCTAGGTAGCAGAAATCCCGAAAACACATAATCAAATTGAGTAATAAATACCCAATTTGACCATAACCTCTTCCAGTGGGTGCCAATTGTTCTGGGACCCATTTTTATTGGAATCAGCGTCCAAAATTTAGTGGAAAATGACACCCCACTCGCCTAAATCACCCAAAATCTCGAAAATCCATTTTCCAAAAAACCCCTACCCCCTCCAAATTTGATCCGATCGGGCTGAAAAGTTTCGAGGACCCATCTCGGCTGGGAACAGACCCCTGACCCAAATTTCAGATTTTTAGAAAATTTTCTACTACCAAAAACGGCGTGGACAATGGACGGCGGACGGCGTACGGCGGACGGCGGACGGCGGACGGACATTGACCTTTTTTGATCAGGACATCATGAAACGTCCAGAAAAAAATTTTGAGCCGAATCGGAGAGGTTGACCATTATCATGAAAACATACCTAGGTTGATTATTCAAGGAATAACCAACCAAAATCCAGTTCCAGTCGTTCTTTACAGCTGGCAGTTGGTGGCCGTAACGTGTTCCTACAAGGACCGTACAATTATAATCACATGTTGGATAAACATCCCCTCATCACCTTTCAGCCATTAATGCGAGAACGTTGTAAATTCGCATATATGCAACACGTTTTCACCCATTGTGCCCCACTCGTGTCGTTGAAGTTGAGCGACGAGTTATCCAGCAAACACAACATCGGTAGTGGGGCCGTGTATAACATCGATCTGGATCGCGATGGAGTGACAACGCTAATATCACTCATTCCGTAATCGAAAACTACTCGGTGATGATTTTGAACTACCTTGGGATTCAAACAACTCTTTCAACCCCCTTATTAGCTCTGAGGAACGTTTTACGTGGGTAAATTTAATATAATAATAATAATATTATAATGTATTAAAAAATAATATATAATAATATATATAATATATAATATATTTAAAAAATAATAATAATTTTTATAAGAAACCCAAGGACTTGCACAGCACAAGCTAAGCTTACGGAGAGGAGTAGCATTATAAATGCTTTAAAAAAAACTTGATATTACTTACACAAAGAAGAGATGTGAAAGAATTTGCAACGGCTCTTATTACTTTTAAGTGCTTACCTTTACTTTTCCTGCCTAGATCCCATACGGTCTATGGTTTCTGTTTTGAGATACATGAAATTCGTCTTTCCATGACGATTTAGTAGGTTAAGTTGGGGCATCGATTCAACAAATATTTTCCCACTAGATACTTCATCACCAGTTTACCCTCTCAGTTTCTTGAGTAGACTCGCGAACGCTGTTGACGCATCCTGTTACGGCTAGGAAGGTTTTCTCAACAATATTTACGAGCTGTTCTTTATTTTCGTGTCTTATCGTTCATTCCCCTCTTTCGAGCACTTTGTCAACACGTCAGAACGTGTCACTCAAACTTCAGACGGGAGTGAAAAAGCAGCTGACGCTTAAGCGGAGAAACAACTTGGCATAAACCTACCTGTTAGGTCAACAGTAACACACATGGGCCTTGTCGGGGGTGAAATTCAAAATATTCTATGTTGCTTGTTCCTAAATAAATGTCTAATTGGAGGAAACATTCACTGAAGAGAATTGGAAAACTCTGGGTTCCATTCTTTTCTTTAGATAGCTACTCGATCGCCCCCAAAGCCATGATTGAGCTTCATAATATAAGAGTGCCGAGATCAACCATTTTCTTCGGTTGCCTTATAAGCTTAATTCTTCAACTAAGGCTGCGTCGAACCATCTTAATCTCGGCTTAGGAACTCAATGAATCCAATCGTTCATTGACGTGGATACTGTATCGCTGCAATCTTTGGTGATTTCTTTCCTTCCACAACTCTTTCCAAGACCATTCTTTTCTCATCACAATGGCTTTCCTTCCACGGACAGGGCCACCCTGGACGAATAAGAGATTAAATGGGTATCAGTCGGCGCCTTGGGGGATACAAGCTCCTACTTCATCCAATTTCCGTGAAAACACTTCCTCGATAAGGCAATATAACCCTATCTCTTCGATAGGCTGTTCCATCGGCCCAGGCATCGGTGCCTCTTTTGCCAGCCGCGTCAAAAAGTCTTTCTCTTTTCTGAGCTTATAAAAGCAGTCAGGCTTATCATGCACCTAATGGAATAACAGGAAGGAACGTCTTCTCCTTACGAAACACCATCGAAAAGTATGGAATAGAAATGTCGAAAAGTCCGGACTTGAACGGCTGATGTCATTTACAACAGCCAAATAACTCAAGATTTTTACTTCTGATACTCGTACATCGTGAACCACCTGATGACTGACGCGTACTAGATTTCCTTGCATAAACATTC
>CM034002.1:25130745-25184444 GCA_019603395.1 Cyrtorhinus lividipennis | reverse complement strand
GACCATGACCAAACAAGTTACCTGGATATAGGCGATCAGGTGATGGTAGGCAACATCATGAGGGCCAGGAGCGAAATGCTCAACCTAAATACCATGCCCTGTAGGACAGACAGGCAATACAGCTGCTCCATGTGCCGTATGATGGCCCCGGAGAATGTTGAACATTTTATCGCAACGTGCCCTGTTTTAGCGGAGTATAGGGTTCGATATTTCAGGAAGCCAAGGCTAAGCAGGATTGAGCTTATTGCCTGGTTAAATGGAAAGAACTGGACAGCTTTAAGTCGATACATCACCGCGGGCGGGCGCGTACAGAAAGTACCTAATTGAACAATTTAATTATTTCTAGCGGCCCAAGTTACCATCTTTAGTTACCAAGCCATAGTAGAAAGCGCTGTTGTATCAATACTCGTCAACCATTTATGTGTAAATATGTGTAATTTAAGTGTAAACCTTTGTATTTTAAGTGAGAATTGTGATAGCTTATAGATATAAAATATGAAAGAACCTGTTTTTTTGCAGTTACTAAATTAGAAGCAGTTAATTTATTAGTATTAGGAAACGGAGGATGTTTACATTAAAAAAAAAAAAAAATAAATAAATAAACAAATAAGAAATAAAAATTAAAACCCGTGGCAGACGGTGTAACCATTGCCACTAAGTGATGTTGTTGCATAAATTATTTTTCAAGTGTGATGCATGACTGAGCTTGAATAAACATCTTCATTCATTCATTCATTCATTCATTCATTCCATTCAAAGCCCAAATTTCCCGAATTTTGGGTAAAATCTTTTTCTTTTGTGAAGAAAACGCGCGTGACGGTTAGAGAGTTGGGCTTGAATGTCTTTGTGAATATCGACATTCACGGTGATTATAAATTTCAAAAGACAGCTCTCTTATGACGTTTAGCCTCAAGGACACGGAGGTGCTGGAAAAGGGTGGGACGTCAAAACTGAATTCAATAACCAACGAAAGTAAGCAATGCTGCTTCCTTCGTAGTGCTGTTGCAACGTGCCAATATAAATTTCAACCCCCTTCCTCTTTGCGCACGTCTAAAATGCGTTTCAGAGCCAATGATTCGGAAGGCGCTGAGATTATAAGGGCGGGACCTACGGTTGGTAAAATAGCGTTACACCGGGGACCGACGACGCGAAAAAGCGGACGAACGGAGTCACCGTCCTGTAAAATAGTGGGGCGAGGGCGACTGAGGTCAGCAGCGTAAAGAGGTCATACCCTCGCGTGAAATGAGCTCTTATTTGTTCCCTCGGATCGACTCAGTGAAAGAAAAGCACCGTAGAGAACGATTCACCGCCAACAGCGTTCATAAACGGAGCATCAATAAATTGTATTATCAAGTTTGCCGTGTTTTGATAATGCAGTTCGGTTGATGATAAATTCCGCATTATCTCTCTATCGTTAACTCATGGAATATTTTTACTATCGCGCTCGGAAGTTATCGCAACCTCGCATATTACCGCAGACTTTCCGATAATCCTGGCTTTATTTATGATCCTTTGTTTAGGTACGATACAGCTTTAGGTGTTCATTTGTGTAGGTGTAATGGAGAGCTCATGGGGAATACATTGAGGTTCTCTCAATCTTTACATGAGAACTCAGTCTACTTAGCCATCAAACCTAAAAGTGTCTTTCTTGCAGATGAACAATTGAAATTTAAAAATCATAAAAGTAACGGTAAAAATAAAATTTAACCCCAGCAGAATCGGTCTATGTTGATGGCGTCAGAGACGTAGAATGAGTAAAACATCAGACCGTATAGAATTCATGCTATTCCAGCCTTATTTTGTGTTAGTAACAAACAGATGTCTGGCTAATGACCAAATATTCTTTTCTGATTCCAAGCTAAATTTTTGAAAAATAATTTACAGTCATTGTATTGCTTCTGTTGCTGGTAGTAGGTGCCTCTTGTTGGTTTGAAGCTCTAATGTAATTCACCAGTAGGTAACTACTGGCCACTATCCGGGTATAAATTCTAACTAGTTGAATATTTATAATACGTACGAAAATATATCATTATTGGTGAAGGCCATCTCCAATTCTGAAAACCGATCACTTTTCACGAATCCCTAAGTTTTATAGTAATATATTTACTTTAAAATGAAAAAGTCGACATCGATTAAATTGAGCCAATGGTGTGAACCAAGAACTATACCGTTTGTTTGCGGAATACAATAAGAGCCTGTTGAACCGTTATAACCACACAGACTAAGTCCCAACACGAGTTTCACCCCTGAGGGCACAGCGTTGTTTTTCGTATAGAGCCCGTATTCAAATCCGTCTGCCTGTTTTCACCATATTTTATGATTTCATTCGTCCTTTCAATTTCCCTTTTATGATCGCCTGCGATTGAATGCCTCTTCTATTCGTCATAAGCGAATGCTACTCCAATCAATCGGTTCATTTCAAACGTAGTCACGCTAGATTTGCCCGAGATGTGTGCAGTATACACGGAAAAAGCCGTTTAATGGAGTAATTTCACGCTTAGGGGACAGACAACAAGCTCATGGGCCTCGATAGGCAATGAGCGGGAAATGGAACTTCATTCAAGTTCTGAGAGTTCTCAACTTCCCGTCAATGCGGAGGTCAAATGCGCGTTCTAACCATCGTAGAAGAAATTGTTGATAACAATGAAGAACTAGAATTACTTTTCTGAAATAATGACTGAGACGTGATCGCCAAGATCAGATTCACTTTTCCCAAGCATTATGCCGCCCTTCCTGAGAGCAACAGCGTCTAGGGCTTCCTCCTCCGATACGAATGAGATTAGAAGCTGACGTTTCGGATGGACTTGAAGGGGTCGGAAGCAACAAGTGCTCGTTCAAGGCCCAACCGACCGCATCCCGATTGTGTGCTTGAGCCTTCAGGACGCATCAGGGCAGTAGGGCACAGGAGGCCCAAGCTCGATAAATGCGGCTGATAAAAGCCGAGGGAAGCCCCGACTCAATAGAGCCCCTGTAGTGATGAAAGATAATCACGCCTGTCCACCACCAGCGAATGTGCGATTGCTGTGGCGAGATAACGCATGTCTTGACAGTGTGGTGGGCTTCGATGAGGCGATGAATGGGTTGTATCAGGCACGCAATCATGATCCTCAGGGCAGCGATTTTGAAACTAGACACTCGACATTTACGAACATGATTGCTCAATGACTCCATTATTCATCCCAAAGCTCAGGAGCGACATTGACCACATAACAATAAGACGAATAGTGGACAATGAGCCTAAGTGATCCAAATCTAATATCTCTATGAAAAGAGGTTTCTGACTCTCTGTCGCGTCTCACATGCTCCACAGTGATTCGACGGACTTGAATTTTTTTTTTTTTTTTTTTTTTTCAGAATTATCAGTGCGCCACAGTCTACGATGTACATGAGCATCTGAGCTGAATTATCGCAAGAAACCACTGCAAATTCTTTCACAGAGGTTGGTTATTCCTTGGACTAGAAGCATGGGGAAAAGCGGTGAGTTTGGAGTTTCCCGGACTCATTCCAATCGATTTGGCGTCCAACATTTAGTCGAAAAACGATACCCCACGCGCCTAGGTACCTGGAAACCCATCTGAACGAGTTCATTATTGTTAGAATGATGCAGTGGACACACTCAACTAAAGAAGTATTGAGTACTGAGTATCTGACCACCAAGCCGACCATATTTAACTTCATGGTCGGATCATTATTGGAACCTTGAATAGGAACACCTATTATTGAATTAGAAGCAGCCATTCATCCCACAGACATCGTAGAACACAAAAATACACAAATTATTATTACCGGCAAGCAGTGGAGAGCGGCCCTCCTACACGTCTGATTGAGATAAAAAGGTGGGTAACATTAAGCTAAAATTTGAGGACGATTTATGTCGCGGGTCGGGGATAATGTCCGTAAAAAGCAAGGGACGGTTCATAATATCAAGTGTCACCAAAAAACAGCGATAGGAAGAAGTATTACCTTTAATAGCTGTCAGGGTAGGCAAAGGATCGGCGACGACTCGATCGGAAACTAGTTGGCGGTACAGCGACGTCATACTACGGCTAAAACTATTCGATCGCGAACTGAAAATACGGAATACCGAGTTTTAATAGAGAGTGAAACATTCAGTAACTCAGCTGACTACGCATTAACTCTTTTTTTTTTCTTTTTTTTTAAATAATAGACAACTTTATTATCCGTGGGATATCACTGTTAGTTTCACAGAAGTAATATAGTAAGACGTAGCCTTAATTCGCATGGAACTTGAGGTTAGGTTACGATCCAGCGATCGTCCTACAAAGGTTAGGTTCGATCCAGCGATTAACTCCTAAATTTCAAAATAACTCTGGCCCTCTGGTGCCTGAAATCTCGAAAACTCACCTTCGGAATAGGTATAAAGATTCCCATTTTGACCCATGACCTCTTCCGGTGGGTGCCAATCGTTCTGGGACCCGTTCCATTGGATTCAGCGTCCAAAATTCAGTGGAAAATAATACCCCTCACGCCTAGATCGCCGGAAATCTCAAAAATACCTTTCTTCGAAATACACATTTTGACAAATTTGGTTTGATTGGGCTGAAAAGTTTTGAGAACTAACTAAAGGCAAAAACGGGTCCCTGATCGAAAATTCACATTTTTAATAATTTTCTACGACCAAAAACGGAATGGATGGGGCATGGCGGATAAACATTAGCTTATTTTGATGAAAATTTAGATACGCCCGGCGCTTCGGAAATTCAGTTCAATTTTACATTCAATCACTTTTGAAGACAGGAAATGAATGGTGAGAGGGAGGCAGTAACTGCTTGGATCGGGAAATCCTTTAATTTTAATATTTTGAGTTTCTTCAAGAGCGTAGCGCTGTGAGAATTAACCCAAGATTGAGTTTCTTGTTGGTTTGACAAAATAAATTTCCACTCCTAACCTCCTCTTACTCCCCAGAAACCTAGAATGAACTTGTCTACCACGAGCGATTCACCTTGAGACCACATAGAAGCTCCTCGCAGATTCTCAAGTAGCGGGAGGAGTCTCCCTCTCCAGGTTCGCCTCTTCAAGGATTTATAACGGTAATTAGGTTTGCTCATGGCTGGGGGTGGACCATCTTGGATGGGTACTCCCACCACCGGCATTCTTAAACCATAATGCTCTTCCGCTTCGCTTTTCGACTCCCGAAACCAACCTTCTCCCCCAAACTTGAGGGCAAACTCCTTGAGCGGGAAAAGGGTGGGTTCATTTAAAAACAATTGATGCAGCCCTCCAACTTACGTAATGTGCCTGGTTAAACAGTAAACTTGGGGCCGAGTGATCTTGGGCGTTTTCTCATGATGAACGGTGGTGCTGAACTTTTAATAAAGTAAACTGCTGCAGGCTGCGTTCATACCTGTTTTTTATCGCAGCATCATCATTACCCAGTAATGAAAGTGCGGGCTTGCCATTGAACTGAGGATAGTTCTATATACTACCCAAATTGAAAAAGTAAACTAACAGCATAGATATATCAACATTAGGAAACGTTTACCTTATTTCAGCATATACTTTTTGTTGTAATCATGTTTTGGTTGAAAGTTGAAACGTGTGCCATGAAAAATTTGAATTCTCGCCTTCCCTCCCAATTCAAACTGAGCACGGTTTCGCTGCCTTCTGTATCTCATCGATTGCCACCCATCGATCTGTCCGGTGCTGCCACCTGAGCGAAGTTTTCCTAAACTGGCGTCTTCTGGCGATCTTATCAGCTTCCTCGTGCTCGTCGTACCGTCTACCGTCCCGATGTTCCGATCTCGCTTTTGTTCTCCCATTAGCACATTTTGCTTTCGGGTGCTCTAATTTTTTTCCGTTCGATTTCAATTCTGTTCTGCTTCATCGACGTTGTGGATGGTCTATCGTTTATCGCCATCCATCCCACAGTTTCGGGTTATCGCTCTACCGCTATCGTCAATCGTCGCCAGAACCTCGTGGCAAGGACGACTCGAAAATACCTCGTCTATCGTCTACCGCCATCCGTCCCGCAGTTTTGGGGTACCCCTATCGTCAATCGTCGCCTGTCGCCAGAACATCGTGGCAAGGACGACTCGAAAATACTGCGTCAACCGTTTATCGCCATCCGTCGCCCGTTTCGTCCAGGACATCGGGCAAGACAACTTGAAAATATCCCGTTCCGTCTCGTTCCCTATCCCGTTCCGTATCGTTTCCCATCTGTTTCCACCCAACAAACCGGTAGGACTAAAATTCTACTCTAAATTTCCACGGCCGTCGGAAACAGGTAAAATGTATCGTAGCTGTATGCATCTGTGCTAGCTAGCAGATAAAGACAAAGACTGCTAGATAGTCAAGTAACGTTTAATTTCCCTTTTTTTTCAATTTTCTTTTTGCAATTTATCGTCTACTGGTTATACCTGTGACAAGAATACCCTGAGAAGTATCGGCTTTCGTTTCTTCCTTTTTTTTTCTTTAAACAGAAATAAATTTTATTCTTTTCAATTTAATTCAAGTTCCTTCTTTCCCTACTCACTTTATTTAAATATTGCCGAGGGTTCATCCCCACCTGTCTCTTGTCTACGTCACAAACGTTGAGGGCAACTCTTCTTCAATTACACATGACTGAAAAAAATGTGTTTGCCAAGAAAAAAATGAAAAAGTTGAAGCCCGTGAATGGAAAATGCAATAAATTTTGAACAAACAACGTCAAAATAAAAAATGGATTGATAGAACTGGCGAAAGTTGGGTCGAGCAGTGAGTTGCCAACTCTCACCAATAAGCACCTGCGCGAGATGGAAGCTTAAATCTGCTCATCCCTAACTGTTCGCTTATTTAACACGATCGGAAACGTCAAATTGGATTGATGGAAGAGCCGGTAATAGTTTCTCTCATTTATGTGACGAGAGAACGTGTTTCGGGAGCAACTTTCGTCCGCATTGTTCCGCCCTTCTAAGCCCACGGGAGGGGGATTTAGGTTTCCACCATCATTTTCCAGAGAGGGCTTTACCGAATGGAAGTGAGCAACTTCTGCACAGACCCCTCACACAACCAGTTACATTGAGAATCGGCAAGTGGCGGTGAAGGGGAGGAGGATGTTCAGTATATTTCTGTTTTCCCTTTCGCGCCACCAAAACAACCGACAGTTCGTTTCAACGTTTACTCCCAGACGTTACAGGCCTACTGAGAGGATAAAAGCACCAATTCCCACAATAAAACCATTCACTTAACGTGTTTTAAGTGACGGAAAATTGGACTTTATTTCATTATTTAGCTCTACATTAAATTATGAAGATTATGTCTTAGTCAATAATTATTACAATGTTTAGAATACCTTCACATTCGCGCACTTACCAACGACCAATCACAATTCAGGTTACGCGGGGTCGCCATTTACGCAGATTTATAACAAGCTCTACAGCTCCGATTGACGAATGGCGGCGCTCGGGTCTGTTTATACCTTGCCTTATCGATACCTCCAGAACCCTGTTCGGACTCATGTTGTTGAGCAACGCGGAGGTTCCCGATGTCAGACCTACTCAAGTGTGTTTGCGAGGAGACAAATAACTGGCAGTTCTACATGCAATGTTGCATTCACACTAAGTATCATTGATGTCTCTAGATATCTTAATATTTCGCACACAGTAAGGTCTTTATACCAATTAGGAAAAAAAACGAGGTTTCCTTTGGAAATATGCTCGATCTAATCACTAGGATCAAATTACCTTTGTACACTTTTTTACTCCAGGTATCGGCAATGATAAAAAAATGGGCTCAAAATTGATCCACGGACGGCTCAGATTAAAATCGAGTAACCTGATAAGTAGTTAAGAGAGTTTGTTTGATGTTGTTTTGAGAGATGTTTGTTACACAGTATGTTAATGATCAGAGGGAGTTCACATCAAAATATGATTATTCAAGTAAAATTAGGTCTTCCACCGTAATGACGTTCAGTTGAAAACGTACGCTTCAGAAAGGCTCAGAATTAATTTTCAAACACGATTTCCCAGGGATAATTATTCTTTTTGTTTGGCATTCACGATTGTCCCGTCATTCAGTTAGGGAGCACACAACAACCTTCTTTATCAGTGTCGTAGTATATCATTTATTACAGGTACATTAGATGAATTGATGATGGGTCATTCCTTCAGTTTTTCTTTATACGTTTCCTTATAAAAGCATGCCTACACATTTCACGTTTTTTTCATTCTCTCCAAGACCCCAAATGCCATTCACATCCTTGGGTACTATGGCATGAAATTTGGAAAAATGTTAAACGATGAATATCATCATTAACTATTATAAGAAGTATGGCCACTTTTTTATTTTTTTTATTTTTATTTTTATAATAGCAACTTTGGTTCATTTGAAAGTTGGGTGATTTTTGTGTCATTCATATTGTCCTCGTCCACGATGAAAGCTGGTGAAATCAGTTCAACTACGAATATTGGCAGTGATTTAATGAGTGTGGCATGATGGGCACACAATGGGGTACACAATTTTAAAATCTAGCTTAAGGAAAAATGTATATTAGATGTTCACACAAGAGGATCGCGATGAATCTTTGGGAAAAAATTTCATGATTCAACGTGGGTGGATCAGTGCCTTTATTGTAACTATGCAGTGTTCAGGAGTGAATTCATGTATGTTTTAAGATTGCCGCGATGATTCAGAGATTTCAGAATACGGCAATCCGGTGCGTCACGAATGTACTTCAGAACAGACCGGCTATACGATGACCTACAAGTCAAGACAATGAACGAAACCATCAGTCTTGATGTAGCTGCCTGTCTGCACAACCCATCAGGTCAAGAGGCTGTACGACAATATTAACAAATTACCTCAGAATTCCTAAACGCACGAAACCGCATGAAATAGTTTTTAATGCGAAGACAATGAAATCAGTTGATAGAATAATCACATGCAAAGGATTGTACCTTAGTTGAAGTGTGCAACCTAGATAACTTGGAGTCATAGAAATATTGCTGATAATTTTTCAACATGGTGCAGTTTGAATAAAAATATATAAAACAATTGTGAAAATTGAAAGGGAATTATACTGCAACAAGTGGATTGTAAATGTAAAATAAATTTCGATGACAGTTTTTCAATTTTTTTTTTTTTTTTTTTTTTTTACCTTCTTAATCAATCCAAAAGTGCATGTAATCCATAATCCAGATAAAACGGCCCAGTAAGGAGTTTATTTATTTTCAGTTGTCGACTAGTGGCGGCACTGAGGACGCGTGATGAACCACTGATAAGGGAATCACTGAGGAGGGCGGCGCTGCCGTAGGAGAGAAGCAGGGTTTATATTTTTATATCCGAAGGCGGGGTGGGGATAAAACGTTATTACGACCCGAAGAGGTTGAATTCCCGGCGAGGACTGGGGTCCCGGGCGCTGGCGGTTGTCGATAGCGCATGCGCCGAGCGCCGAAATTTCCCTTCACCCCCACGGTTAGGATGTTGCACCCCCCACGTTTCACCTTTTTTTTTCACCTCCGTTACCCCATCCCCCGCGACTCTCTTCAGTTCCCGTGTCCTCGATCTTCAAAGGAGCGTTGGTGGCGTGGGGGACGATCGAGAAGGGTTGTTTCGGGGGCACTGGAACGTGGAGGGTGCGAGAAGTTCTCATTTGGACTCGAATTGCGGCTGGTTAGGAGAAGCTGGGCAAATAGCAGAACGTTCGAATTTTAGAACAGATCAGAAATGCACCTTTGACTGTAGAGAGACCATTGATGACGTTATAAAGCTAGTTTATTTATACACCACACTATCATCTTCTTATCTCAAATCGACCAATACATCACTTAGTGATAATCATTAGTCGAAACATTATCATCATGGAAATACGTTCTCTATGAAATTCCCATACAATTTTGGATAACCAACGATTCGGAGAGTTCTATAAATAATCGATCTCGAAAATGTGCATTATTTTTCAGATTGCTATAACACCTGTAGCCAGGCGTCGGTAGTAAGTGAGCATCAGTTTTTGCGCCAACAACTCGCATCGTTTCTCCAAATAGATAAATATAAATATTCAAAATCTGAGTTTTTATATGTACCTATTAGGTATCGGATCGGGTCAGGAAGACAATTTCACCCATTGAAAAGAGGTTATAGTCGATTTTTACGGTGACTAGAAAAAAAAGGTGATGTTTATAGTTGGAGCATACCCCATCATGCTCTGAATCAGTGACAATAGATTCAAACAATGTTTTCATAAATTATAAATGCCCCCTATCCTATTCATTGTTTATTTATTTATTTGGTTGGGTGTTTATTTATTTATTAAACCAACCATATAACCTCATTACACGTTAGTTGCCATCCATCGAGCAACCATGGTCGACGATAACGCCTAAAGAGGAATGGGGTGGGGGCCTCTTTCACGACCAATCAAGAAGCCTGGAAAAATAAGAGACAAACAGGGAAATGCCAGGTATTGGCACCGAACCGTCCCCCAATCATTACGAATGTCCACTAGGAACTATTATCGATGGCCAAACATCGATGCTATAGCTCTATGATACAGTTGGATTTACCTTCGAATGAATATTGGAATTTAGTAGTAGAATGTTAGCGGTCAGACTCATAGATATACATTTTTTGTAAATTGTTCTGTGACGTTTCATGGTTCTCTGATCGAAACGTTAGTGTACAAAATGACGTTTTATCAACTCGACCAACCCTCAAGGATATTCCAGCAATTTTAAAAAAACACCTATGTATTTCATCTGGGAGTATAACCCGATGGAACATGATATAACTGGGCTTACTTAACATCACGTAATTACTTTTCCCTATTTTTCTCTCTACATGATTCGTTCTCATTCTTCTAGGAGAGTTGACACATTTTCGATACCTACTTACCCGGGAAATTTAATACCTGTATATCCACAGTATTTTTGGTAACAATACGCTATAAGTCAATAATTATTTGAATAGTTATTGCGCAATGTATTTTCACATCATTGCGACTATTCAAGCCGTCACTCCTAGAGACTCCAATCCAGCTCTATAAAATACAAGTTCAGACTAAAGAATTTCTCTCGCTTTATTCGATGAAGGATTTAAAAGTGGAACCGCGTAATTGTGCAATGAAGATCAATACATTCATACCGTGGACAATCGGGGCTCGACCGGTTGATGATGTTTTAACGTTTCAACAGAAGCTGAATTCCTATTCCCTCATTGTAGAACTCGATAAAAGGGGATTGTTTAAATTTGTCATCACTCTTGCGACTGTACCAATAAAGCGAGTGGAACTATTGAAGGTGCGGACATATATTGTGCTCTCTCAATGTTTAATAATTCTACTTCGCTATGTCGCTACGGGCGTTGAAACAGCGCTCTCCACCATTTTTTTTTCAATGGTGTCAAGTTTCTTTGAAAATAACATTTCCTCTCAATTTCCCTCTTGATTTTTTTTTCCATCTTTTTGCTTGAATTATAACAACTAGAGAGGCGGATCTGCTTTTTGATGAGCACACTCATTTTCGAGGGACGGTAAAGTCTGTTTTCACGGAGCAATGTAGAGCTGATGTAGTTTTTCGTCGTTCGCATTATAATTACTATGTTGAACCGGGCTCAAGAAATGCTGCTGATGGAAGGTTATGGACCTTTTGTAAATTTTGCCTTTAAGAGAATGTGCAAGCAACTCCTGGCCGTTTCATCGCTCGTACTGTTTAAACTTTAAAACGTTCGAGACTGTGAAACTTGTGATGTTAGTTATTCGTAAACCCAGAGCGTTTCGACAGTAATAACTACCAGCCAAATTACGCGTTCCATGCTATTTGAATTTAATAAATTTTATCATTTCAATTCATTTAGTCATCCGACTATTTTATCAACCGTTTTTCGACGGGATGTCAAGTATTCGGATGGTTTTTCATCGATATTACCGAAAGCTATCGCTACTGTTGCCTCGATTTCACAAGTGAATACGTTGCTCGTATCAGCCGTGGAGTGTGAGATACTGACAATACACCCTGGTGCCACAACGATTTGAGACCATGATGCAGTAATCCCAGCTTTTGTCTTTAATCCATCGGGAACTGTAATTTCTCTCTACCATGAATTTGGAAGATTTTAATCGCGGGTTTTGGGTTGTCAAAATAAATTGTTGGTCGTAATTTCTTGACATTTATGGTTTTCGTATCGTTGATATATTTTTCAACTTTTATCCAAACGTCAGAATTGATAAAATGTATATGCTACCAACTGATTCGCTGCTACCTCTTCCTCAACAAAGGGGTATTCCGTATCGCCCATGATAATTTTGGTTTCTGATGTTACCGCAATTATGAGTGAGGGCTTGAAAGCCGAAAACTCTTCACAAATTATCTATTTTGTTCATCTTATATTTGCATCAATGAAGCAGAAAGAAGTAGCAGTAGAATTACGTCAAATGAATCTGTTGTTCGGCATCATGAGCTGATCGAAAGAAACTAAACATCCCAACAACTCCACATAATAGATGGCTGTAATCATGCAATCCTGTATTTCCTTCGACCGTATTTTCTCAGATCATCTCATCTGCAGTGTTTTTTCTTATATACCGATCCTCACTCAGTTCTTTCTCCGGTCTTACTCAACTCTGTCGGTACTCTATTATGTATTTCCAATTTCGCATCCGAAATGGATTTCTTAATAAAAATGTAATCTCGGCGTATTCTGTTCCATTTGAAGCGCAGGCCCAATCTATTTTCAATGGTAATACCTACCGGAAGGGGGAAGGAGAAGAATCGCCAGGAAAAAAGACAGCGAATCAGGGTCATGAATTTCGCAAGCTTATCAAAGGGTAATGGAGGCCAGTGGTACTGTTGGATCTACCTGCTGAGGGATACATTCCACCCGCGAGCCCTTCGGCTCAATCGATTTTCCTGTCCATTGATTGGATGTTCCTGGGGCTATTCAGATCGCTAATAGTTTTTGGCTGTGCATGATGCAAGGAGCTTGACTTGCGTGAAATATTAGTCAATCCATTTCAACCAGCCAATACGCGATGGACGAAAAAATGAAATACGTGATCCTCTTTTCCCGTTTATTGCACTTGGTGTAGCTTTTTGAAACATAATGTCATACCGATGAATCTCAAATTTCTAATTTACTCACATTTTAGACGATAAACTATTCCCCGAAGATATTTTGGTGAAGAATCATTACTTTGAAAATACTAGAAAAAAAGCGTGGAACTCGAGTAGTCAGTAAAATAGAATAAAAAACTTCGGATGAAATCATTGAACAATTCATTTCCAGGTCAAAAACACTCTGTGACAGAGTGATCCCTGGAGAGGACCTCAAAACTACCCAAACAAGTGTATATATACAGAGAACCGATAGTGAAGTAGTTGCGCGAGAAAAACTTCTTAGTCTCACCATAGTTTGATGTAGGGTTTTGTTTTATTCCCGGTTTCCGTAAAGACATTTCACGGCCTTCATCAGCCAACGGCGTTTTCCGCTCTTTCTTTCCGCTTTTCCTTCGAATCTGGACGTGACCTGATTTTAAAAAAAATTCTCTTGCTCCTCTTCTCCGTCCCACGCAAGTTTTCCCCTCTTTCCAAAGGCTCCTCCCAACTCATCACAATTGGAGTGGAAAGCTGTAACTGGAAACTTTCGCTACTCAACTTCACCGCCAACAGTATCGGTTTTAAGGTGTTTATTCCGTTCGAAGAGAAGGACTCCGCCTTCGGTACTCGAATCCGCTTTCTCTTCTGATTTTTTTTTTCTTTTTTATTCCAAAACTCTTTTTACGCTCGTCAATGTAGTACTTCTCCTATTCTTCCAAGCATCAAATAACCATCGATTGATGGTGATCGACCATCCAAAATTCTCAAGTAAAATTCTCCTAAACACCTCACTGTCATTAGGGAATAAAAACGCTTCTTGTATTTTTTTAAACTCACTGATTTTGCCTTAATCATTACTTGCCTGGACGAACATGATTAATGGCTGAATAATAAACAAAGATACCTTAACTCGACGGGTAAGGTTTACTTATCCAGACTACCAGTAAACTGCCTTCCAGTAAATAATTGCCTCTGAGGAACCGTGTCCTGCCTACAAAGCAATCTCTCATCATTATTATCATTATCATCATTACTTTGAGCGACATAATTGGTTCTCTAAGGACTCTACTGGTTCCAGGAATTTCCTATAAATAGCAGAAATTGCTAATTTGTTTTGATAACAAATTTGCGAGGTCGGGTGGAATCAATCAATAACCAGCCTGGTCTGATTGGATTGATTTATGTAAATTCTGGAGTGGTAGGAGAACCTTGCGATTATGACCATTGAAAGTCCTGAGCACCTTATTTTGTTACAGCGGCATCACATTCATGCCACGCCCAAATTCGCATTAAATGCGAAATGCTTTTGTGACAGAGTACGATTTCAGAGAGCAAGGGAACGCCATTATGCACCATCAGGTGGGCCGGTGATGAATTCGACCGTAGGCCAGGATTTACCGGCATATTATACAAGTCGAATGTTACCTCTGAGCAAATAGTGAAGTAGCACGCGTGTTCAAGTAAACTGTACGCTAGCCCCGAAGGGCGGAAAATAAACTCGACCGAAGCTATTTAAACGCAGATAGCGCCTCTGGACTCAAAGTAAACACCAGCCCGACGTCCTGGCGTTGGCAAACACCTCGCCCATGCTTCGGGGCCCACAACCTCTCGTAATGAACAATGGACAGGAACGAGAGACAAAGTGGGACCTGGAGGAGGAGAGATAACAACACGGAATGGAGTAAATATGGGGCAATAAAAATTATCCTGCAGCACGAGACAAAAGAAGATCCCTGAAGAAGAACATCCAGTTAGTATGTCCGTACATGAATTTTACTCAGTAAATTCTTTCACGGGGGTTAGTAGTTATTCCTCGGACCAGGGACATAAAGAGTCATTTCAATCATTCAGCGTCCAACGTTTAGTCGAAAATAATACCCCACACGCCACGCCTAGATCGTTAATAATCTCGAAAATTCATTTTTTGAAATACACCCCAATTTGGTCCGATCGGTCTGAAAAGTTTCAAGGACCACGTAAGGCCGGGAACGGACCCCTGACCCAAATTTCAGATTTTTAGAAAATTGTCTTTAAGCAGAAACAGAGTGGACGGCGGACGGACATCTGATTCTGATCTAGGCACTTTCAAACGCCCAGAAAAAATGTTTGATGCAAATCGGAGAGATTTACACTTTAAACATATGTGATGTAGAGATGCCCGACAGACCTCTATGCTACCTACAACCTTCATTGGATTTACCCAACTCCCCACCAGCTGTTAATTCACCCGAATAACACATTTGTGTCGTCACTAGCTGCTCACAGCACCCCGTGTGGCACTTCCGGACACTACCGGAGCGTCAGGCAGTCGCATTCCAGGAGTCAGTCGAAGACGTTGTCAGAGAGCGCGTCTACGACAAGAAGTTATTGTGTTCTGAGTATAAACATTTGATTGAGTGCCTGGGGGGAGTATGCTTGTTCGGGTGTAATTAATCTATGAGTTAAAGTCCTGATACGTCTTAATAAACCCTTTTTATATTCGTTATTGTCACGAGACGCATGTGTCACTCAGTGAAAACCCCATCATGATGCCTTCCAACTACGAGGAAGGGCAGATCATTGACGACGACGACGACATCACACATACATAGGTTGATTATTCAAGGAATAAATAACCGAAAATCAGTAATTCAAGTTGGGTTTTGCCACTTGACTACAACCAGCGGGAATCTTCCTAATGTTGAGATTTTCCCGACTGGGAACAATTTATGCGGCGAGAACGTTCATTTGGAACGAACAGAATGTTTCTATAGGGAGGAGATCCCGTAGAAACTAAACTATAGTTTGAATGATGTTTTCGGAGAGGCACTGTCCGAAAGAAATACGCTATATCCCAAGGGGAGCGGATGAAGAAAAAGCCAAACTGAAGGAAGAAGGGATTTAGGGCTCCTGGTAGGGCAATAGGAAAGGCCTCATCAAGCGAAATTTATATTTTGCACAATGGAAAAGGGCAAAACCTAAAGGGTTGGGAAGGTTGCGTCCTGAATGTTGGCCAGCGTTTCCTAAGCCCTTCCCCTTACCCCGGAGTATTCGCCAGCCCTACAGTAAAACCTATAATTTTCACCGACCGCTAATCTAACTCTCTTTGGACAGTGGCGAGTTAAATATAGGGAAGGGTACAAAGGCCTTTGTGGTTCACCCTTACACCCCCCCCCCCCCCTCGCGTGCCTACCACTCTACTCGGAGGCTCTGATTCTACTCACTAATAAATCCTTTCTCTTGAAGACTCACCATGAGGACGAGGCGGACGGAACCGCTTTTCTGTACTTCAGATATAATTGTACAATGGGAAGACACATTTCTGGAACCCCGTACCCTTTTCATTCGAGCTTTTTCCTTCATTCTTATGAAACAAATTTTTTTCCTTCGCCGAAATTTATTTCCGAAGCCTTTCTTCTGTAGGAAAGAACAAATTTATGAGAGCTATTACTCCACGTAATGGCATCCAAGTGGTTGAGCAATGTCGCAATGGATCTCTCGAAACCAGCACTTCGTATCTTCCCTAACTCGCGTACAATAACAATTATCATGATGATTTCCAGAAATAATCTTTTAAGCGGGGTACATACTCATCCGTACCGTTGCGTTGCGTTCAAAATGTGCGCGCGTTCGCCCCGAAAATCGTGGGGACTGTTCATACTACTGCGTGCGTTTTTGTGCGCTCAGCTTGTTCGACTTCGGGTGACCATATTACTATATTCTTGAGGTGTTGTCGTGAAGTGATAATAATTATTGTGCGAATACTTTGTTAGATGTGGTGTTTTTTCTTTTAATTCATTCGCTAAGGTTTTTTGGGCAAACGAAGCAAGTGAGTACCAACCAATCTTCCAAGTCTTCATGTTATCAATGATTATTGCACCTCCACAATTTTTGAAGTTGTAATTCATGATTGATGCTGTGTAAACTATTTAGAAAAAGTTCGTATTGGAGAAGCACTTGTGCTTCTAACGGTCACAATGTTATCAACTTTGTTTTCAGCCTTATTACCAATCGCTCCAAACTCCTTGTGTATTGTGGATGAATTACAATGAGGTGCACATCCACTTATTCAAAGCTCCAAACTTACCTTAAATTATTTTTGCTGTTGCAGGTAAATGCAGTATCCAGTTTGACTGCATAGAGTAAAACAAGTCGGGACTAGACGCAATAAATATTTACTAAGTAGTACTTGACAATTATTTAATTTCCGAGGATAAAAATATTTATTTACAAATTACCTATTTGTAGGAAAATTATTATCTATGTACAAATTATTATTTAAGAAAAATTATTATTTTATAATATTTCAATGACGAAGAAAAATTATTTATTTACAAATTACCTAATGGTTTTCACTCTGTTCTTCCCGTTTCAAGCGCAGTTAGTTAACTTGAAGGTACCTATCATGAGGTCCACACAAGTTTTTTAATTTAATTTTTTACTAACGACGGTTATATGAAGCTCTTCATATCGATGAAGGAATTTCTTGGCCCCATCACTGCTCTTGTTCTGGCGATACACTGCTCTTCATTTTCACTGCCTTCATTTTCTCTTAGCTTCTCCTAGAACGAACAAATGTCGAATAAATATTTCTATTGTTTCCTAATATAAACAGTGTAATCCTCTCCATTTGTCAATTACATACTTTCTTCGAGAGTGGCCTATTTCAGCCAAACTTTTGATTATTCCTTGAATAATCAATTTATGTTTTCACGCAAAAGGTCAACCTCTCCGATTCGGCTCAAAATTTTTTTTCTGGACGTTTCATGGTGTCTATATAAAAAAGGTCAATGTCCGTCCGCCGTCCATTGCCCGCGCCGTTTTCGGTAGTAGAAAATTTTCTAAAAATCTGAAATTTGGGTCAGGGGTCTGTTCCCGGCCTAGAATGGTCCTCGAAAGTTTTCAGCCCGATCGGACCAAATTTGGGTGGGGTAGGGGTCAAAATGTGTTTTTCGAAAAATGGATTTTTCGAGATTTTGGGCGATCTAGGCGAGTAGGGTAACATTTTCAACTAAATTTTGGACGCTGAATCCAATGAAATTGGTCCCAGATCAATTGGCACCTACTGGAAGAAGTTATGGGTCAATTTATGGGTAAAAAAAAAAACTAAATCAGAAAACAAAAAAATGTAATAAAACCCGGACAAATTATACTATTTATCTATTATTACAAATAATATTGTAATTAAGGAAAGACACGATTAGAAATAAATTGACAGGCAAAATAACTTAATAAATTGAAAAGTAAATTAACAGTTAACTCTAGTTGACCTTTGTCAGCTACAAAGGAAAGCTTTAAAAGACCTCTTATTGATTTTCCAACATTATTATATGTAATTCTTTTTCTCACTGTTTTCTCGCTATTGCCGGTGACCTAAGGTGTATTTCATAGCGGAATCTGTAGTCATGATATTTGTAAGCAGTAATGTAAGTATACCGTCTTCGTGTGTGTTAAAATAACAATGAGAAGAGACGGTAAATATTAGGAGAACAGCTCAGTAAAAGGTAATGGAGGTTTTTCCTCTAGAGGGAAAATTCCTCCGCGTATAGGGAAACCCATCAGGTTATCATAGAGCAATAAAGGGACATAGTGAATAAGTTATGAATCCCAACAATATATCGCCCCCGAAGCGCAAGGCCATCCATATTCCATAATCCCGTCCCTCCAACATACCGACGTTGGCCCTCCAAGCGGTTTCCATGTGGCTCCGTTTCATTCCGAATTTCCCAAAAACCGACGCTAGGTTTTCTTTTTTCATAGGGAATATACGATTTTGGTAAATTAGAAGATTTGGTTTAGAAGAAATGTAATCAGAAGTGGAGAGGGGGTACCACATCGGCGTTATAAGGGATCAATTCATCTCAATCTGTTTTTTACAATCACATTGGCACAATGCGCATTGTGCTAGTAGATGATGAATATTGAAAAACGAGCAGAGCACAGATTATAATTTCCCAAAAGTTTGAATTCAATATTGAAAGTTGGCCGTTCAAGTGAGAATACGCGCCTCCAGCGTTCTGACATGAGGTCGGGAGGCGTTCGCACCGTCAAACTCCTTTCAGAGACGTTTCAATTTTGAAACGACTAAGCTCATTCGTAAAGATACTCAACGAGCCGTACGGAAATTAATCCGTTTTCAAGTTATAAGTTATGTTCGAAAACACGCTGCAAAGTGAACGACAAGGTCGAAAACTTTTCACGAAAACCGTGGAAGCAAGAAATGAACTCACGTCATTTGAAGCGTTCCTCCGCCTGTTTGGGAATCGTCGAAGTTTAAATCAAATTGAGTCCGGAAACCCACTCCTCAGATGGGATTCGAGCCCGTTTTCATTCACTCTCTTCATTCGCTTACAGGAATCACATCAGATCAGTCCACATCAAGCTCGGAAGTTTTAAATGGAGAAGATGTCATGGAATAGATCGATTTATCGTGGAGTCTTCAACTTGCGTTACCCGGAGAAGGCAGCATTCGGGCCAGTTTCGACGAGCGGCCTGGATCACGGCAAGAAGAACCAAACAAACTTTGCTTGTATGCGCACAAGTATAAAGTAAACTATCCTTGACTGATTGAAGATTATATTGAAAATATTTTACAGAAGAGAGTTCATTCCGGACACAGAGCAAAATGTGTAGTGCATCACTGTCCTGTATTTTATCGCAAAAAGCTTGTTTTTACTTGATAAAAAAAAACACAATTTTGGCGAGTGCCCATTTTAGTGGTATATTGCAGTGTTTCCCAACCTTTTTCACGTCATGCCCCACCTTAGCCTTTCTCAAATTCTTATGGCCCCCCCTTGTAAAATGCATAATTTTCAATATCAAAAAATTGATTGATTGATTGTTCACTTGAGAAACTTAAATAATAGATTTTAGAAAGAAATTACTAGAAACTTGTTTATTTTAGCAAAAAATATAATTTTAACTGAAATTATAATGCGAAAAAAATTAAATAAAAATATTTCTATATTAATTTATCATTCCAGTTCAGTGAGATCCTTGCGCTTGATGCATGCTGCACAGAGCTTTTATATTAGGTTCCAAATTAGATAGCTTCAGTCTCAAGTCTCCACGTCGTGTTATATCCAGCCGACTTCTTTTTTTAACAGTAAATCATTTACAGCACTAAATCCACATTCAGCTAGATATGAAGATGGAAATGGTAGCAATAGTTTCCTTGCACATTTGGATAAATTTGGGTATTTGATTTCTGTTTCCTCACAAAGCCATGCCATCGCACCTTTTAAATATTAAATAAAGTTTTAACTGACTCATCATTTTGCAATTCTGCGAGTTCTTCTTGATACTGCATATTTGATATGTCAGACAAATCCACTAACATTGGCTGCATCATCCATGTTGGAAAATCAATTTGTTTTAAATCAGAAAATCTTTCTTTAAAATCAGCCGATAAAATATTCAGATGATTGACAATAACAAGTAAAGCGGTATGAGTTACTTCACATTTTTGGAGCCAATGAAACTGTTCAAAGTTTTTGTTGTTAATTTGTTTCTGACACAACTCGATGAGAGTAATGAAACCAAATATCTTCGCTTTTGCATCGACAAATTTGTTCCTTGAAGTTGTTTATTTAATATGTTTAATTTTTCAAAGATATCGGCTAAATAACTCACAAATGCTTTACCATCGATTGTTAACAGATACTTCATTTCAGGTTTGTCGCTTAAAAAACCACTAAGAGTATCAAACAGTTGCATAAATCTTTTCAAACAGTTCCCTTTTGATAGCCATCTTACTTCAGTATGAAGTAAAAGTCTCACATTTGTCTTCATTTTTTTCTTCACAAAATAATTTGAAGAGACGCTCACTTTTGGCACTGTCTGAGCTACTGGAATTGCCTCTAACACCTCTCTTGGGAGAAAAAGTACACTGCGTAACCAATTTCTCTTTCATCCTCCGAGAAATTTTTATTTTCGCTAACATTTCTTAAGGGGTGCCCGGGAATGGTCCGGGGGCCTCACAGGGGGGGCGCATTCCGTCCATTTTCGAATTGCTCCCCTTAAAAATCAAATTGCCCCCTTGTGGGGCGTGGGCCCCACGTTGGGAAACACGGGTATATTGTCAAGTAAAGAATATACGTCAAAATTGCTACCAACATCAAAATTGAGGCGATAGAGACGCAAAACATCACAGGCCTGTCTCCACCTGAAGCTGAAGGATATTAGGTTCGTAACTTAAGTTCACACCCTGCAATAGTTCGTTTAATCCACCAAATGAATCGAATCACGCATTTAGAGCATTAGAGATCAAAATTAGCATTCACGATCCCAAAACGCGATCATTGATAGATTTTGTCCCTACTGCTGAATGACACACAGTTCAACGATAACCGGGTCCTTTCTGGTTCACTATCTGACCAACCGAAACGTGAAAAATGGATTGGCTTAGCACGCTTTCTTTGATTTAGTTCAATTTCAAGTCAAGGTTCTACGGAAGAATTGAGCCCACAAATAGGAGCAATTTTATTTTTGTACACTAAGTAGTGATGTAGCCTTAAATTTGACAAATCTAGTCAACGAATGAATAATTATTCAAGGTACACATAGTCAAAGATCATCAAACTAGACATTTTATTCTTTGAAAAAGTAACTTTTTTTTTTAATGTTGCATGACTCGAACTTTTTTCACTCTCTCGCTTTCAATATAAAGTTGGAAAGGCAAAGGCATTGTGATGGAGGGGCTGCACCTACAAAGTGGGCTGTTCCCAAGAAACTTATTCAATGAAGGAAGGCTAAAAGAGGCCAGTAAAATGGAGAGCCCGATTAGTAGTAAGCTCTTTCAACTTGTTCCACCTCTTATTGCCCTGCAACATTCCGCGTTATATTCGACTTAATACTTTACCACATTTTTATGAAAAGTTTTCTTCTTATACCAAGAGCTTTTTTCCACAACGATATAGGTAGTAAGTAAGCCAAATGATATGAGCTTTCAGTGAATACACATCGGTTGAGTTGAAATGGAATGTCATTTCACGAGTACCTCAATCAATTTTGGTATTCCCCTCTTCAGGAGACGGAACGATTACACGGTACCTAACAATTAGAATAGAACATACCATATAGACCATACCCCACTTGTACACAAAATATACGGGAAGGTAGGTATTGATATTATTGAATATCGCCCTGTAATTGCCTACTGATATAGGCGCGTATAGCTTTGCTACAACCATTGTCTGTAGGTCTGTACTTGCCCAGCAGGCCTCCCGATGGGATTTCCCGATGCATGATTAATTGGCCACAGCTTGATCGAACGCGGGATATGCAACGCTAAATAATGTTGATGGAGAGAGCTAATTAGTGTCAATACTCGGGCAACTGGGCACGTACAAATCCGCGAGGCTGACAACCTACCGTTCAATCTGCTGGGCGTGCGAGCGTTTTAGTGGGTTGAACTCGATTAATAATGTGCGCTTTTATTTCAAGGGAAGGTGAAGTAAAGCAGGTTGATAGGTACACACTAATCCAGGGTTTGAAATCCTGCACGTTTGGAAACAACTTCCGGCAACGGCAAATTGTGTGCACTCATATCAGAAAGGCGAAATGTCGAAGTGAAGTATATTTGTTAAAATTAACTTGTATGAATGAGGTAAACTGGTAAGGTCCAAAGTTTGGTCATCCAAATGACTTTGGTGTGATGAAATTGCCGAGAAAAACTTCTCCGGTGTCCCATAAAACTGATATCGATTTGGATGATATCACATTTTGGATTGACAATGTGCACGTAAGTAGTAGATGAGTCTATGGGGACGTTATCTCAGGAGAAACAAGTCTATAATATAAAGGAGACCGCCAGGATCAGCACATTGAGGAAGTTGAGGAGTATGCGGTGACCGCAGCATCAGACACTTGGGTCGGTCGAGCATCTCCCGTCCTCGTTCCTTCCCCTAATAACGTATTCCGTGGGGGTGCCGCAGAAATCCCCTCCTCCAAGGCTGCCATCCTTCCTGTTCTCCCAGTTATTCCTCGTAATACCCACTTCCTTTTCCTTTTGGCGTTGAGATGAGAGTCAAAAAAGAACCGCAAGACGAGGACGACGAGGCGGAGTGAAGCACATCTTATAAACGCTAAGTAAAGTATCCCCGGAAACTGCTTTTAACGCTGAGATGGGATCCGAGGTCCGCCGCAATCCGGCTCAAGTGGTGTTGGAGATGGCTCAAAAGAATGTGAAATTACCTCAAAAGATACTTACACCACAGCTTCTTGAGTTGTACCTACCCTCAGTCGACCCAGCTCCCACAACTGTCTATTCAATTCAACGCAGTTTTGGGGGGAAGCTGCTGAAAAAGAGCAATTCCTCTCCCAATACAGCACTCCTCTTTCAAAGAACGGAAAGAGGCCTGGAAATTTAACAAAGGCAGTGGATAATGTGAATTTTGGAGTGTGCTAGTCCCAACAAGATGAAAAAAGAAACGTAACAGGAGCACGCTTTATCTGGGAAGACTATAAGTATAATGAGAGTAGGGCTCAAGTTGGGAGAGATCTGAATGAAACAATAAAAGTGAGAAATTGAGAAATGGTTTTTTTCAAACTCTCAAATCTTGAGCTCAATAAATTGTGTTCTGATTGAAATGGAAAAAGTTGAGCGAAAAAATCTTCGTAAATACAAAACGCTGCAAATTCTTACACAGGGGTTGGTTATTCCTTGGACCAGGCGCATGGAGACTCATTTCTTCAACATGGGGGAAATGGGGAAAAAAGTGGGTGCGGCGGGTCCCAGACCCATTCCAATCGATTCAGGATCCAAAATTTAGTGGAAAATGATACCCCACACGCCCAGGTTCCAGAAATCTCGAAAACACATATTTAAAATGAGTAATATATACCCAATTTGACCCATTACTTCTTCCAGTGGATGCCAATCGTCCTGAGACCCACTCCATTGGATTCAGCTTCCAAGATTTAGCGGAAAATGATACCCCACACGCCTAGGTTCCAGAAATCTCAAAAACACATATTCAAAATGGGTAATATATACCCAATTTGACCCATAACTTCTTCCAGTAGGCGCCGATCGTTCTGGGACCCATTTCATTTGATTCAGCGTCCAAAATTTAGTGGAAAATGATACCCCACTCGCCTAGATCGCCCAAAATCTCGAAAATCCAGTTTTTCAAAAAACACATTATGACCCCTACCCCGCCCAAATTTGGTCCGATTGGGCTGAAAAGCTTGGAGGACCGTCCCAGGCCGGGAACAGACCCCTGACCCAAATTTCAGATTTTTAGAAAATTTTCTACTACCAAAAACGGCGTGGACGGCGGACGGCGTACGGCGGACGGACATTGACCTTTTGGTTGGTTATTCCTTGAATAATCAACCTATGTTTTCATGCAAATGGTCAACCTCTCTGATTCGGCTCAAAATTTTTTTCTGGACGTTTCATGATGTCCTGATCAAAAAAGGTCAATGTCCGTCCGCCGTACGCCGTCCGCCGTCCACGCCGTTTTTGGTAGTAGAAAATTTTCTAAAAATCTGAAATTTTGGTCAGGGGTCTGTTCCCGGCCTAGGACGGTCCTCCAAGCTTTTCAGCCCGATCGGACCAAATTTGGGGGGGTAGGGGTCAAATGTGTTTTTTGAAAAATGGATTTTCGAGATTTTGGGCGATCTTGGCGAGTGGGGTATCATTTTCCACTAAATTTTGGACGCTGAATCCAATGAAATGGGTCCCAAAACGATCGGCACCCTCTGGAAGAAGTTATGGGTCAAATTGGGTAATAT
The DNA here is from genome assembly GCA_019603395.1 of Cyrtorhinus lividipennis. NCBI lineage: Eukaryota > Metazoa > Arthropoda > Insecta > Hemiptera > Miridae > Cyrtorhinus > Cyrtorhinus lividipennis. Next base: position 25,159,698 of record CM034002.1, on the reverse strand, counting down.
TACCCATTTTGAATAGGTATGTGTTTTTGAGATTTCTGGAACCTAGGCGTGTGGGGTATCATTTTCCGCTAAATCTTGGACGCTAATTTCAATGAAGTGGGTCTCGGAACGATTGGCACCCTCTGGAAGAAGTTATGGGTCAAATTGGGTATATATTACCCATTTTGAATATGCGTTTTCGAGATTTCCGGTACCTGGGCGTGTGGGGTATCATTTTCTACTAAATTCTGGATCCTGAATCGATTGGAATAGGTCTGGGACCCGCCGCACCCACTGTTTCCCCATTTCCCCCATGTTGAAGAAATGAGTCTCCATGCGCCTGGTCCGAGGAATAACCAACCCCTGTGTAAGAATTTGCAGCGTTTTTTGATCTAGACACCATGAAACGTCCAGAAAAAAAATTTGAGCCGAATCGGAGAGGTTGACCATTTGCATGAAAACATAGGTTGATTATTCAAGGAATAACCAACCAAAAACTAGAATAAAAAAAAATTAAGAAAATCAAAATGAATTAATTCGTTTTCTTCACTTCAAGTGACCTGCTTGAAGTTTTGACTAATTAAATAGGTAGCATTAATTATAAAAAGGTGTTGTTTCAATGAAATTTGAGTTTTGTGAAGTTATGACTAGAAAGTTGAAAGCCGTTGAAACAGTGACTCCCAATTAGAGCTCGCGCAAGATGATTTAATTACGCCAGCACGGCTGGAAATGGTGGAAAGGCGGGGGCTACAACAGTGCTACATGACGTCAGTGTTTTTACTCCCTACCTGTAGGTTGAGATGGGAGTTTCGAGTGTTTTTTGACCTCTAGACCCCCGATCCGCCTCCCACTACCCTTCACGCTTCCTGTTAGCTTTTCTTGATTCCCTCTTTTTTTGCACGGGTTTTTCTTTGGTCTCGCTCGGTCAACGCTGGGATAACACGAGCCCGTTTCCTTCGTTCTAATCTCCGCTCTGGAACTTTCCTACCGGCTAGGGCTCGCCAGAACCTTTTCTGCTGACAAAAAAGATAGGGCATTTCCAGTCTGGAGCCAGGATTACGCATTTGATACGGGTGGGCGTGCCGCCGCTACGCAGAGAGGGAGGAACTAGATGTCGTCTCACTGACAATCCTAAATCAAGCATAGTAGTTGAGCGAACGCCGAGATAAAATGTACCAGTAAATTATAACTAAACAATATTTTTATGCATGACACACTGTTACTAAACTGTGCTTTACGGAATCGGAAACCCCTTAGTTTCACCACGGGACACCAGGACAGCACCTTCTATCATAATATTATTTAGTGGCAGGTTTATCATAATTACATTGTTATTGAAGGAAAATAATAATTTTTCCTGGCAGCAGCTTGCTGAGTTCACTAGTCGCAACAATGTTCACAGAAAAATGAAGTCAACGCGCAAGGTTGCTTGAATATGACGAAGAGGACGGGACGAGGCAAGCGATTGGCATCCCTGCAGCTCCGAGTCCGAGACCTCTGAGGCTGTGTACCGTAGTATTTAATACCATAGTGTTACCCTCTTCCACAGTTTTCTATAAACCAGATGCTTCACACTTTCCTGAGACTTTGTTCCATACTTGATATGGTAAGAGGAATGACTAGCGGTCTTTGACAGTGGTTCCGTCAAATGTTCAGGACTGGAATAGTTCAAAGAGGTCAAATTTCAACGCAGCAAAGTGCCTTTGTTGGCTTGAAAGTAGATAAAACACGTGATTCCAGTACGTTTAATAGGTACAAATTCAAAAACGAGTTAAACACGGTGTCCGCAAGATGTCGTTCGGGATGAAATTGAGTGAGATATTTTCAACAAAAACCAATCATATCTACCACCCCATCCTCAGTGATTATGAAAATCGTCGTTTCGTTCGACCAGATAAATTCGCCTCCGTTCGGGTCGTAAACGGCATATAATCGGAAACACCTTCTCCCCGTGAACCAGTCCCAAACGTAAGCGTACCTGAAAGCAATTATGTAATAGGTCCGAAAAGTCAGAATTAAATACAAACAGAACGTACGAGAAAACCCGTATGAAAACCCATGAAATTATTTCATACCGTTTTCCTGTAATGCCTACAGAATGCCATTCGTGGGATTTAGTCGAGCGAGACTTATTATAATAAAATACAAAAATACGGTGAAGTTACTCGCCTGTCAGTAAAAATTGTGATGAATGTAAAAGCCAAGTTCCTCAAGAATATCGGATCACCGAAAGTCGACACTCGTCTCAAAATGGAATTAGACCTGGAAAAAAATTTAGGTGGTTGGTCATAATAATTCATTAGATTGATCATTTTTTGGTACGGTCAAATTTTGTCTCCTTATTGTTGTACTCAAATTAATATAAACTAAAATTACAAAATACGATTTCTTTCGCAAATGGAAATTTTTAGGCATTATATCAGCTTGGGTCGTCTCCAAAAATTTAAATGTTCTCATTCGGATCTTCGAATTTTATTGGGAATGGGTAGCCATCTAGCCTTCTGTTGGTTCAATTTTGCACTGTAGGGCCATTCTGGATGGCTTGGCGTCACGTGATCGGAATGGACCATTTTGTTGAATTCATTAAATTTATTAAATGGTCAGTAAAAGGAGATGGATTTTTTTTTTTTTTTTTTTTTTTTTTTTTTTTTTTTTTTTGCTTCACGCCTTTCTTGAAATTAACTCTTGACTATGATTATTCGTGCGCTACGTCAGATACATTTGGAGAGACCTGACCCTCAACACAGGGCGGTATTGAAGGAGGGGTAGGTACAGAGAGATAAAAATCCTCTTCATCGACGGACAGCTGTAGGGCGGAATTGTGAAGGCAACCGCTGGATAGTGTAAATTGAACATTCCTATAAAGACCATAATTTCAATGAAACTTCGGCGGAGTCATCAATTGAAAATTAATTAATAATAATATATATTATAAATTAATAATATTAAAATGATTGGCAGAAATTTACTTTTCCATTTCTCTTCTTTATAAGACTTTATTTTAATGATGAAATGAGAATAATTGCACTATGTCTCGAAACTCTATCGTTCGCCTCATTTCCTCGCTCATTACGGGTTTTCGTCAAAAGAGGAAGTGCCGCGTCATTTCATTTGCAAGCCTACCGTCTCTCAAGCGAATTTCAGTTCAATTTCTCGATTAAAGTGCTCGTGAAAATTAATTTACTGGCGTCAATATTAATCATGAGCGAGGAAATGGAACATGGCAAAGTTAGCAGGTGATGAAGCGTCGGTACTTCCTACGCTTTGTTGCGAAAACACGCCGAATGTGGTGAATTTTATGTAGTCTGACGTGTCAACAAATTACATTGAAAATGAAGAAAATATCCGAATTGGAGATACCGGTGTTACCTACCAACCTGGGCTCCCATATGCTGACGGCAGTTGTTTCCGCATAAATGATTAGTTCGTAGGATGTGGTTACCGTTCTGAAACAGAGGTATTCCTGGACGTGGTGCTCGGACAATATCTTGCCATCATCGCGGTGCCAGGCAATGATCACACCGGTGCATGTGAGCCCTGGTCCTGCAACAGCCACTCCGACCAGGAGACTGCCAGCGACGAGAAGCTTTTGCGTTTTACAAAGAGGTGTCGTCACTTCGAATGTCCATCTTTCTTCCTGCCAGAAAGAGGAATAATATTGTGGTTAAAGTCACCGCATCCTCGAAAAGGAGAAAATTTTCTTCTGTAGTATATTAACTTATTTATTCATTATCTGTATTCAATTTTTTGAAAACATAACGACACATGATCATCTTTCTTGTAAACCAAATGTTGATGTCCTGGTAAAAATTAAAACCTTGAAATTGAGAGATCACAATATGTGAGCCTGAGTACTACACGATTATACATAAATGCGGACAAAAAAGTCAACAATATGTTTATTCAACTTTTGACCTGACGGTAGTCGAGATACATTGGCTCAAAGATCAGCAGAATATCACTGACAGAGAGACAAGGAAACTCGGGTTTTGAAAATGGAAGAGGGAGAAAAGAAACGTTCTCTCAATAAAGCCCAAATCTATGCATTAAGTTCTCCCGGACTGAGCAATTAAAACAGAGGCAGTTAGGTAAGTTTTCCAGGAACGAAGTAAATGAACGTTGTTTGCACAATTGTATGGAAAACAAACTTAGTGAAAAAGGAATGTTTTTGCAATTCAAACACCTTAAACTCACTCCTTACCTTGAGACCGTAAGCGGTTACGTGTCTGATACTACGCGAAGCTGCATAAATCAAATAAAGGTAGTCCTCATGCAGGATCATGTCCCTGATTTTGCACATTCGGTTGTTGATGTGAATCGTATCGGTCCTTTTTCCCGTCCTATCCCACACGTACACGCACTGAAAGTCCCTAACAGCGACGAACACACGGTCGGAACGAACTTCGAAAAACACGTCCTTCATTTTGCCCGGCTTGTATCTGGACTTCACTTGTTTGGGTTTCAATTTAGTTCGGTCCATAAATTCGATGAGAGCGTAGCCCATGTCGAAACATTTGGCGTCTGTGAACCCTTTAGCGAGGCTGAACATCTGCAAAAGCATGTGTTGTTGAACGACGCAGAAGTCTCCCATCAGTTTAATCTGAATAGAAAATTACGGAAGTCAGAATTTCAAACTCTTCACATCTTAAAAATTAAACAACATAGAAAATTACCAGACTGGAAACGTTAGCTTTTTGTCTAATGGCATAAAAACCTGTAAAATAGGTGATGGAAGAAGACCGTTGAATTCACAAACGAAAAACGGAAGCCTCTCGACGTTAAGGATAGTAACAGAGCCGTTAGCTTTACCCATAGCTAAGTGTAAACCGTCTGACGAGATGCAAGTGACGTCAGAATCGGTCGGATCCGTAAGCCTATAGCGGACCGTTCGGTTTCGCGCCCAATTCACTGGGAGACCCCTATTCCGCTCGTAGTTCACCCTCCATTCACATAGAGGCTCTAGTGTGTCACAACCTGCAATATAAAAGTCCACTGATAAATAATAGGAGAGAAGAGAGAAACGGTCATCAGAATATCAGCTTACAAGTTATGGCAATTTGCTTTATAGTTACCTAACACTGTAATTTTTGTAATCTGTACATGATGAGAGAGCTTTTATTATTCCAAATAGCACTCATTCTTCCTATTCTAATATTAAGGGTACCCGTGAAGGAAGCGCGCTACCGCGGCGCAACCTGGCTTTCAACTCTCGCCCTGTCCCCAATGGATGACTAAAAATGATCAGATTCCTTTTAACTGATTCGTAATTCTGTCCTGAACACGCCTTTGAAAGAAAATTTTGATTATGACCAACAGAAAGCGTCTGAAATTGAGAGATAAGCCAAGCTTTCCGCGCATCATTCTATTTTGATTCCTGACCTTATTCCTCATCCGATCAGTCCCAAACTTTTTCCAGTTGTTCCTCGAATGGTTGTGGACAAACGAATGTAAGGATTTGTTTTTGCTTCATCAACATACTGTTGGGTGGCTAAAGAAAGAACTATTTTGGCTGTATTCAGCTACTCTTAACTTTGAGGGGATGTCACATTACAAAATCCCATGATTTACGAAATTCCATACATTCGTTTGTTCCTTTTTCCATTCTGAACTAAACAAAAAAAAGAAAACAAAAATCCGTCCACTCATTCCTGGGAAACTCTATTCGGAAGGTGAAAAAACGTGTTTTGAGAAAAACAGAGACAAAGACAGACAGGCTCTACTCAGCCCAGTACGCACATCGCCCTCCGCTTTCAACTCGTCCCACCTTTCAATGCGCAGTGTTTTTCCGGTTGGAGCTTAGGTAGAAGAAATAATACACTGAAGATGAAGAAGAGTAAGACGATATCACGCTAAAAACCGGTAGTGGCTGAAATTTGTTTACTTTTCGATGGTTTGTTTACTTTTCCCGTCTCGCCGTCGCAGTTTCACTATTTTTCGCAGTTTTTCTCTCGGATTTTATAGTTGTTCTCTCGAACCTAATTCATTTTGAGAATGCCGAGAGGTTCTGCTACCATTTTCAAGAAGCAGAAAAGAATTCCGCCATGGATTCAGAAGAAATCGGATGGGCCCTGAATGTGGTGGTGAGATGAGTCTAGATAGTGGTGAGCACACAGGTTTAGCTGTGAACATTTCAGTGTTGTGTTCTGATTGCTCCTATTCTGCATTCTATTCAAATGCAAATACTCTACCTGAAACGAAATTTCACGATGTGAATGTACGCCTAATCTACGCTATGCGCGCCATCGGACAAGGCGAGAAAGGAGCGCATACGTTTTTGCAGCGTACAAAGCGGGCGGTCATTAGTTCAGACGTCAATTGTGAAGGTATCCTTTATCCAAATAATTGAATGTAATATATCAAAATTTTCAGCAGATTCTCTAGTTTTTTTTTATGCAAAAAAAAAAGGTCATTTTGGGTCACCGGTACCCTTAAATTATCTATTTAATTCATTGATTCGAGAGAAATAATTCATTGGCACATGAGTCATGGAGTGGGCGATAATCACACTCGTCACAATCCCCAATAACCCTTCAAAGGCACTCAAAATTGGGCTCATTCGATTGGTAGTTCGATTATATATATAGTTCAGTTGTTTCTTTCTACATAAATGAGTGAGCTTAGAGCAATCTTGAAACCAGCCGGTCAACTTTCGGGTGGTGACGAGAGACGTTGTTTGCCCAACAGAACGCACAAACCCGGAACATGATCGACCGAAGAGAAACGAAAGTTTTGTTTTATTCATGAACTCCGTTTTGAGAGCCAGTAGAATAACTGAACTAAAACCAACAGTCGATGTGAAACCGCCAATGTCTATCAAGCTCACATGGTGTTCCCCAGACCAGGATACCACAATAAATATGCGTAACTCGTATGGGTGACTCGAGAAGTAACTATCATAGCCACTCTCTTTCCATTTGGGTCCTAGTCGCGCTCACTTTTAATTGTTCAAAGGGCTTAAGCAAAGGCAGGGTATCGGCGAAAACAATTTTCTGCGATTTTTGGGTACCTAGGCGCGCTCAGTATAATTTTTAACTAATTTTCTTTGAGTAATAACAACCAATAGCAATACGTACAACGTATAAGGATACGCCTCAACCGCTGTGGCCAACATTATTGCATTTAGGAGCTCTCTCATCACTCTAGTTCGGGTTGAGCGTGATTGGAGGACAACCAAACAAGTCGAAAAGGTGAGAGAACCTTAATTTCCCACACAACCTCGACCGAAGAGCCTTTCAGTGAACTCAAGTAGCCAGAAAGCTCTCGGCAACGCTGTCGAACCTCATTTCAACCTTATTCTTAATTAGGCAACTCACCAGCTTTGATGAGCTTAGGCGGAATGTGGGACTTGAAGTTTTTCACCATGTTCAAAGTCGTCCACTGTTCAGCGCGGCAATGCCGCCTCCACAGAGGCAAGCAATTTGTCAAGTCTCTCCATATTCTCGAAACCCCGGAGGATCTCGCTAAATCCCTTGCGGAAAGGTAGCTGAATATCTTCTGTCCCAACTCAGGTGGCAAGCTTCCCACAATGTCAAATTCTAGATCTTCTCGGTCCTTGAATGAAAAAAGTATACATAACTAATGAACAACTTCAAATTTAAAGGTAGTCACACATGTGAGGCTGAATCTGAATCTGAGCAGACGATGGGCCTAAAAATAATAAAATAACATAATAAAACCACTCGTTCACGATTTATTCAAGTAATTACGCTTTTGGTTGGTTATTCCTTGAATAATCAACCTGTTTTCAGGCAAAAGCCAACATCTCCGATTCAGCCCACAATTTTTTTTCTGGGCGTTTATTCTTGGCGATCTAGGCGTGTGAAGTATCATTTTCGACTAAATTCTGAACGTTGAATCCAATGTGACGAGTCTCAAAACGATTAGCTCCCACCGGAAGATGTTATGGGTCAAAATGGGTATTCGAGATTTCTGGTACGTAGGTGTTTCGGGTATCATTTTCCACTAAACATTGGACGCAGAATCGATTGGAATGAGTCTCCTTGCTCCTTGTCCGGAAGTACCTGGTAACCAAGGAGAAATCCCCAATCGTAGTTTCCTGAATAAATAAGTGTAATATTACCTATCTTTTATCGTAAAAATGTTGCTTTACAATGCTTGACCAGCGTGTATTGGTGGGGGACCAAATAATACGAGTATTTGAACTAAAAATCCTCCATTACTGTAAACATTAAAAAATGAGGTAAGTTTCGTTATGAAAGTTGACCCTCGCATTTATCAGGAGTGAATGATGTCTTTATTCAGGAGTAAAAGGCTTTGGGATGGAGATGAAAGATCCTAGAACGGAGAATTTCCAGAGGGTTTTTAGTTAAAACCACAGTGAAATGATGAAAACGGTTTGGAGGAACAGCTCTCAAGAAACGCTTCCGCCCTCTAAATGAGCTCGTCCTTTTCTAAGTATAAAAAGACAAAATCCCGAAGACAGAGTTCCGCGTGATAGTGAATAGGGCAGGCATCTTTTGAATTGGTAATACCCTCCCATTTTCCAGGCTCATCTTAATTTCATGAAAACGGAAAGTGGTGTGGGCCCTGAGCCTGGTTGGTAGGTGGCCTTGCTCCCCCCAGTCTGGTCGACATCATCAATGAGCTCTTCTTGGATTATTGAAACCGTTCACCACCCCCCTTCGAGTGCCGAATCGTTTCAGCATAATTGCGTTTGCCTGGAGACCCTAGCGTCGAAATGGGGAACGCAGAAGGTGGATCCTCAATCAGTATTCGGGTCGCAGTTTCGTTCGGCGGTGCGGCAAACGTGCCTTCACACATGAACGCACGTGGAGTCGGCTCCTGTGAAAATTTCGCCTTGAAAATACAAATTTTATCGCGCTTTTATTCAATAACCGGATACTTCTTCCATTTGCTCTAGCATTCCGCGGAGGAGGTTGATAATAGAAGGTTCTGACCATGTGGTGCTTCGTGGGAGGTCTGCCCTCTTCTGTAATGGCACCTAGAAAGCCCCCCTCCCCCTCACACTCCCCCACGCCATCAAAACCATCTAGCCTTTTGGGAATTTAAGTTCTTCTCCAGGTTGTATGTTGAATGTACCATGCAATAAATTGGAATATAAACAGGGTGTTAACCAATAAAGTTAGCAGCCTTCAAGGGGCAGATTCTACAACTCATTTGCAACAAAAAATCTGCAAATTCTTACACACGGGTTGGTTATTCTTCGAACCAGGCGCATGGAGACTAATTTGAACCTCGGACCAGGCGCATGGAGATTCATTTCTTCAACATGGGGAAAACGGTGGGTGTGGTGGGTCCCGAACCCATTTCAATCGATTCAGGGTCCAAAATTTAGTGGAAAATGATACCCCACACGCCTAGGTACCAGAAATCTTGAAAACATACAAAATGGGTAATAAATACCCAATTGGACCCATTACTTCTCCCAGTAAGTGCCAATCGTTCTGGGACCCATTTCATTGGATTCAGCCTCCAAAATTTAGTGGGTAATGATACCCCACTCGCCTAGATCGCCCAAAATCTCGAAAATCCATTTTCAAAAACACATTTTTGACCCCTACCCCGCCCATAATTGGTCCGATCGGGCTGAAAATTTTACGAGACCCGGTCCAGGCGGGGAAAACATACCCCCGACCCAAATTCCAGACTTTTAGAAATTTTTTTACTACCGAGAACGGCGCGGACGATGGACGACGTACGGCGGACGGACATTGACCTTTTTTGATCTAGACACCATGAAACGTCCAGAAAAATTTTTTGAGCCGAATCGGAGAGGTTGACCTACTTCATGAAAAGATAGTTTGATTATTCAAGGAATAACCAACCAAAATTACTCTTAGGACTTTTTTTTTAACGGCTTCGTTTCCGAGTTATTCACGATTTATGATTTTTTTTTCCGTATTTTCGACCTGACATCACTAAAACGGCCTTAACTACCTTAATTTACAAAGTAATCTCAAGTCTGAGTACACTGTTGTGAAGAACGTTAAATTTCCCTTCCGATGGGCCACTTAATTTCTGCAATAAATAGTACTAATATTCAGTAATTTAGCCCAAAGTTAGGCAACCAAAATCCAACGGTGTACTCAGATTTGAGAATTTGAGGGGCCCATCAGAAGGGAAATTTGATGCTCTTTCCAACTGTGTACTCTGACTTGAGATTATTTTGTAAATTAAAGTAGTTATGGACGAACACACGAAAAAGATCTTATATCGTGAATAACTCGAAAACGAAGCCGCTAAAAAAAAGTCCTAAAATACATTTTTTGTTGCAAATGAGTAGTAAAATTTGCCCTTGAAGGCTGCTAACCTTAGGGTCAACACCCTGTATATTGTTCTTATTACGAACTACCTTTTCATTGAAAACAAGAACCCTTCCCCCAAAGTAAGGTCTTGCTTGATTCGTACAAATCAATAAAGTTAGGTAACACTTATAAAAGCCTAAAAATGAGTAAAACGAGTAATTCCAAATTTTTAAACTGAACATGAACTGCGCTTTGAGTTTTGCCTGCAATGACGGTCGCAAACATGAATTTCCGTGTTCAAAAACTTCGAGCGCGACAGCTCCGTTTATCCTAAGTCCCAGCGTTAAATTAGTTCTATTATTTTCCTCGTGACCCGGAATTTTCGTCATCCACTAACAACCACCCTTCACAACCGAGGAGTCAACTCCAGGGAAACGTTCTTACAAGACCGGAGAAACTTCGAAACTTAGCTCGCTCGGGGAGCGATACTTCATCGCCCCGTTGAAACAAACAAATTGATTCCAGACAAGCGGAACTCACCTTCAAAGGCATATCCATCACTTGGGTCGAGTCCGAGGAAGTTGAACGTGTCACGGAGGTAATAAACAGAACGAATGATTGATTTCGAAATGAGTTGGCAATGTTTCAAGCTCAATCGATCTATTTTTAAATGCATTTTGAGCTCCGCTCAATGAAAATGAAATGAAGGGGCTAATTTCGTAGCAGTTATTCAGTGAGTATGTCCCATCTAGTGGCCGACCATCTTCATTTTTTTTAGGTATGAAGAACTTTGTCGCATTTCGTACCTTTCCGAAAAATTTGCGTTCACGTTTCCCACGGGTGACGGGTTTCCCAAAGGTCGTATTTTCATTGCGTTAGCAGACGAACAAAATACGAGTAGTTTAAATCGATTGCCAATTCAGAAACAGTAGCGTTGCCACAATTTTCTTGAGAGACTGGAAAAAATAAAATATTGATCACAGTTACTATACGCATACTCTTATTCGCAGTTGAAAATTATATGCTGTACGAGGGGTTGCCCTTGAATTTTGTGCTGAAGTCAATGGGAAAGAAAATGCTGGTAGAGGGGAATCATCGATGTAAGGGGAGGAATTTCCCGAATATAGATCAATGTGGAACAAAATTCAACGATATGTTTTAAATAAATCATTAAAGGACAAGGGGGATTCTTAATCATTATTTGTTTACTCAATCTGGAGTAAGAATACCCACCCCACAGTCCAGCTGCAGCCCCAACGTTACTATGACTATTACCTGTTCCTGCGTTAATGCAATGTTTCTTTTCGTTGGCTATTGATTGAATAATCAACTTATGTAACCTTGCCAGAGGTCAACCTCTCATGATGTCTGAATCACAAACCAAAAAGTCCGCCCACGCCGTTTTTGATATGGTTTTTGCTGATTGGTATGGACTACTCTATAAAAGTCTTGATGAGGGACCTCTTTCCGGCTCTAGGTGGTCCTCAAAACTATTGAGTCCGATCGGACCAACTTTGGGGAGAGTATAGGTATAAAAGTGTTTTTTGGAAACACAATTTTCGGGACTTTTCGACAACTAGGCTTCTGGGGTATCATTTTCCTCCAAATTATGGACGCTTAATCCATTGAAATGGGTCCCGAACCGATTTGCGCGGAAATGAGTACCTACCAACGTGATGTATCATTTCCCACTAATTTTGAGACGCTAAATCTGTTAAGATGGGTACCGGAATTACTAGTGTCCCCCAGAAGTGGGTATTGGTAAAAATAGGTACCCAACTACCCATTTCGAAAGTTATTTTCACGATTTATGGGCACCACCTAGGCGTGTTGGTTATCATTTTTTACTAAATATTGGAGCTGAATCGACTGGAATGAGTCCAGGACACTCCACACTCGCTGCTTTCACCATAATCTTGCTCCAAGGGATATATAAGAAGAATTTGCAGCGTTAATTAATTGCAGCCTTAATTGATCAACCTGTTTTCATGTAAAATGTCAATTTCTTCTATTTCAAATCGTGAGACTGAAACTTGAAGTCAAACTGAAATACGAGATGCAAAATTTTCGGGCAAATTTTTCTGATCAACCGGAGACATGAAAGCGAGTCTGCAAGGATGGAAAAAGTTATCGATAAAAGTTGAACTCGTTCCACTAGGCAACGAAAGGGCAGTAGAATATCGCCCCCAACTAAAAGAAAGTAGGTAATACGAGCCACCACAATTATGCACAACGCAGAATCAAAGTTTTTATTTTCAAAAAAAAAAAAAATTGTGTTGCACAAAAAAATCCTATTTTGTAGAAATTAGGTACGTGTCTATACAATTATCGAGGAATTATTGACCACGCGTGGACAAAACAAACGTAGTATAACAATAACATTTGGACCTTATTCAAATTAAAAATGTTCGCCCATGAACACCAGTTGGACCGCGAGCTCCCAAGCAACAAAAATAATACTCACACATCTCGTATTAGAAGGAAATCACTTCTAAAAAGAGGACAGTCTTACATCACTAACTAAAGAGTCGTCGATCGAAATGACGGCCTAAAGTAATTTACGACGAAGTTTTCGTGGAGATAGATAATTTATTAGCAATCCTCACTGACAAGGTTCTGAACCATTGAATGTCTTTTTTCAACTTCATTTTACACAATTTTTCTAGCAAGGCGAAAAATAGATCTAGCTTCTAGCGATTTTTCGAAGAAAACTGGTTATTTTCACACAATGAGAACCGGAAGACTTTGACCTCGCAGCCGATTACCGGCGAGAACGACACCAATATTTACGCACACAATTAAACACACAAAATGAGCTGTTTTTATTAAGATAGAGAATGATGTTACAGGAGAACAAGAATAAATATAAATGCGAATGATACTCATAAATCTGGAAATATAAATATGAATACAACTAACGCAAAAACAACTTTTTTTTAAACCACACTAAATTCTACACCATTTGTTTTTCAGAAATTCGTGGTTTAAATAATTACATTTTTGTTGCGAAATTTACTCGAATTTTCCCATTTTCTTACTTGTTTTATTACAATCGTACGATTCTCGAGTAAATCGTACAAAAATCCTCATTTTAGGCTTTCTATCAAGTTTTTGAGAATTTTTGTTGTTGTTTAATTCAAAATTTTTCTATTTTTAGGAGTTTTTCTGATCTTTTGCGTGAGATTTCTTAGTTATTGGGGATAGTTATTTAAATTTTCTTTTTCTGTTGATGTCATTAAAAGAAGTATTTTTCTGAATAAATTATAAATTCCATTTTCCTTCTTCCTACAAAATGTGTTTATGAAGACTTTACATTTACTGATTCAAGTAACGTTCACAAAAATACATTAAATAGGCACAAAAGTGAATATTCATTTATTTACAAAATTTTGAATTGAAAATAGTTTCAAGTTCAAATTAATATTTCTATAATAATTACCATACAAATTATTAGTATCCACATTCATTTCCAGGTTTACGAAATAAATTCCCATTTATATTAATAAATTATTAATTAGACCCATATCTGGTGGGCGCAGCGGTTTTTGCAAATTTTACGAACTATCGGATAGGAGAAAAGAAGAGCACAGACATCGATCTTAGAACCCGACGAAGCGCCGTGAAAGAGGATCTAGAACGTCAAATATAATTGACTAGAGAAGGCTACGATTACACGACTTTGACCATCATTTTGCGACAGGTCATTTGGTCAAGTAACCGGTTATAAGTCAAGAGCGGCCGTAGTTGAGCGTTTTCGCGAGTGATGTCATTAAAGCGGTTTCGGCCAATTGATCATTTGTGAAAGAATTTCATATCCAATTAAATTAAATCGCTAAGAGGTAAGAGCGTGAACGAAACGCGTCCAAAACAACGGAATACGTCGATTCTTCACCAAAGAATCATGAGGCAGCCTCCTGCCATAATAAAGGTGCAATGGGAAATCTTAAAGCACGATAAAGTGGAAAATTAAGCGATTTGGCATTGAGATGTGATGGAGACGTATTCAGCGGACATCTGACAGTGTCTCAGATATCGGTAGGTACAAGAAAGGAGTTTCCGTCACTATATTATAGTCCTCAAGTACATCGGAAATATGATCTTTCTACGTCACCATAAAAATGTTTAGCATCGCAAACAATATTTTATCTTAAGGCGTTGATCAGCAAAGTAAGCGGACCGCGTGCGACTTTCCATCGTTTTTTACTGCTGATCGCGCCATTTTGTACAGAATACACAACATTTTAGCTCAAACAGACATTTCCAGTAGGTCAGATTAGTCTTTGACCTGATACGAATAAAATCATCATTGGTTGTAAACATGAAAATTTACGAATGTATTCTTTTACAAAACCCAACGAGTTTGGACAAAGTTTGGGCTGTTAGTGTCCTTGTCGTTCTTCCTTGAATTTTGTTTAGTTTTTACGGTTTCTTGTCAAATAAGGGAAAACGTCACCAGAAAATGAGCTCTCTTCCTCTCTGAAAATTTCTGTAGATCTTGGGTTGATACAAGTGCAGAAAACCAACAAATACTCTAAGTTCCTCTCTTCGCTGGTGATTTCTACCGAAATTTGTAGCATTCATCTTTTATTTGGATATTGAGGTGAAATTATAAACTTTCTTTTTTCTCCTGAACCTCAAACAAACCTACTTTTGTCATTTAAAAAACATGTTATTCGTGATAGTCAACCCAACCACCGGAAAGTCGACATGTCCTCAATTTTTTTTATTGTAACAAATGTACTTAATAAACGAACCAAACTGTAAAATACCTCCTATGTCTTCTCGAAAAAATTAATAAATACATTTTTTTAAACTCATGCAAGGAGGCTATGGTGTTTTGGAACAAACATCAGTTTGGCACCACGACACACCGAATATAATTCAATACACAAAACTTTAAAAATTATCTATGTAATAAAACTCACGTTTTAGAAGGAGGCGACATTCTTCATCGCGGCAGTCGGTACTATCCTTCCAAATGAATTTTCATGCTTAGAGGCACCAATAGCTTTTGACGCTTCAACGAAATTCACGACTAACCGCGTCCAAGTCAATTTCATACGCCGCCTAATTAACGAGAAGTTATAATTACAACCCTTTCTGAAACTGACGTAGCCTCGGCTGAGAGTATTTATAATTATTGCTTCATGACCAGAAGAGCGAACAACTCCAACGGAGAAAACGTTAGATGATATTCATACCCAGACATATTCTTTACACCATTAAGCGGAATTTTTTTCTACTTTTTAACAAGATTTTTTTATTACAAAAATATCAATAAATCACTTTTTTTAATCAATTACAAGACTAATTTTTAAACAATTTACGGCTGAATCAAGGTTAAACAAAGCTCGTCTCACCTATAATCCAGTTCACTTATGTTAATTTATACAGCCAAGTATTACATAAAATATCGTAATGAAACACTAGCAGTACTTATCACAATCATTTATTCTGTAGATTATTTCATTTTTATTCTTACATTACAAGCTAAAAGAACTGTTCCTAACGCTAAAAATACGATGGACAGAAAATCTTGACGTAACGATCACACCCTCGAGCGAGATAAAGTTTTAGTGAAACGCTACTCTATCAAGCTTCTTTTTTATCAAAGGGGTGGAGTTTCATTTTTTGTTTTTCATTCTTTTTTCTTTTACTGAACCTACATTTTCGTCTAAATTAAGGAAAAGAGGTCGCTGGAAGGAAAAGTGTAACGTGAAAGTTTGATAAGGCTTCCACGAGGGTTAAGCCTCTCTGGCGGAAGCAAAGGCAGATTTAAAAAGGTCGAATAAAAAGAAATCTCAGCTTCTTAATTAGCGGAAATGAACATTTTCACCCGCACCCCGTGTGATGTTATTCGAAATTTTGAAGTGTACGTTTTGTAAAAAGGCGTACGATGAGCCTAATCAGCAGTTACGATTATTCACAAATTGCGCGGAATTAGCCTTAAGGGGAAGCGTGGGGATGTATGCAAATGAAGTTTTGAATTGAGCAAATTTAGGAAACTCATCGCCTAAAGGTGGTATTTTTTTGAGCGGACGTTGTTACAACAGTACAACATTTAAGGTCCTTCGAACAATTGAAAATGAAAATACTGTTCCATACGCACTATAAAGGCAGTGATTGGGGGTAAGGTCAAGCGGGGTAGTCTATTCTGTTGGGCACTGTCTGCAACCCATCAATACACTGGAAAAGGTGATTTCCGACTTTTTTGTCAATAAATTATTTAAAAAACACATAAAAATAATTGAAATGAAAATTAATAAATAAATTATTAAAATAAGAAAGCCCAAAACAAAATTGAATAAAAAATATAACTAAGCAGAATAAGAGGCACATGTCAGCATGAAGCACGGACCTCGAAGTAATTATCCGGAAAGTAGGTATCTATTACATTTCTCAATTCCTCCTTCCCAGTTCATACAATGTTCTTTGATAGGTGGAGATGCTACAAACGCCAAAAGCTCAATCACCCACAAAGTGTATCTTCACACTTGAAAGGAAAATTTTCACACGAAAAAGGGCAATTTGTTATTAACATTGAGTGAATAATCGGTAAAACTGCTCATTGACTCGGAAAATGAAAGAATACAAAAACGTACGCCACATTTTACAACAATTGACTGTTTAGTGATTGAAACCCGTTGACGAACGACTTGATCGCGTATTTTGGACGTCGGTACAAACTACAGGGTAGTCAGAGTAGTATTGTCAGTTGGCAGTAGTTATGGTCGCTTCGAGAGTGAAAGGAGTTACTTGATATATGAAACATCGGTTACACACTCTGACCGGTTTTAGGTGACCGAACCGAGGAAGTGGAACGGAATTTGAGCTACAGCGGGCGCAAAATACCTGAAAAATAGAGAAGACGGTTAGCAGGTTGTGGCTTTTCACAACAGACAAGCACAAACACGGAATTGATAGTTGAAATCAGAGATGTGTCAACTAATGACACATAAAGCTCAGAGTTGACGTGTCTATTTACAGCGGTTTTGCAATAGAACCAATCTTAGGTTTCTATAAAACGCCCCTTCTTATACTCCGTACAGTCGCTGGCACCATTTGGCACAAACTACGAAGGTTATATATAAAATGAATCCCCTTCCGGGTCTCGCCATTGAGGTTAGAAACGTCCATATTGTTTAAGCTGAAAAAAATTGGGGGTATTACTCTGCGCTGAGGCAGTTTGTGTCTGTTAGGTAAGCAAGTCCGTCTTTAAAGATTATTCAACGTGGAGGTAAATTTTGGAATAATAACTGTGACGTTTCTAAAACATGTCATATGTTATTCTTTCGCATCATCAATAAAGAACTCGTAGAGAACACCCGTGTAACAGAGAAAATTACTGTTAGTTTGACAATACCAGTAAGACAAGAAAAAAAATCTGCAAATTCTTACACACGGGTTGGTTATTCCTCGAATGGGGGAAACAGTGGGTGTGGCGGGTCTCAGACCCATTCCAATCGATTCAGGGTCCAAAATTTAGTGGAATATGATACCCCACACGCCTAGGCACCAGAAATCCTGACACATACAAAATGGGTGGATACATACCCATTTTGACCCATAACTTCTTCCGGTGGGTGCCAATCGTTCTGGGACACACATCATTGGATTCAGCGTCCAAAATTTAGTGGAAAATGATACCCCACACGCCTAGGTAGCAAAATCCCGAAAACACATAATCAAATTGGGTAATAAATACCCAATTTGACCCATAACTTCTTCCAGTGGGTGCCAATTGTTCTGGGACCATTTTATTGGATTTAGCGTCCCAAATTTAGTGGAAAAGACACCCTACTCGCCTAGGTAGCAGAAATCCCGAAACACATATTCAAAATGGGTAATAAATACCCAATTTGACCCATAACTTCTTCCAGTGGGTGCCAATTGTTCTGGGACCAATTTTATTGGATTTAGCGTCCCAAATTTAGTGGAAATGACACCCTACTCGCCTAGGTAGCAGAAATCCGAAACACATATTCAAAATGGGTAATAAATACCCAATTTGACCCATAACTTCCGGTGGGTGCCAATCGTTCTGGGCACCATCATTGAATTCAGCGTCCAAAATTTAGTGGAAAATGACACCCCACTCGCCTAAATCACCCAAAATATCGAAAATCCATTTTTCAAAAAACCCCTACCCCCTCCAAATTTGGTCCGATCGGGCTGAAAAGTTTCGAGGACCCATCTCGGCTGGGAACAGACCCCTGACCCAAATTTCATGTTTTTAGAAAGTTTTCTACTACCAAAAACGGCGTGGACAATGGACGCGCGGACGGTGTACGGCGGACGGACATTGACCTTTTTTGATCAGGATATCATGAAACGTCCAGAAAAAAATTTTGAGCCGAATCGGAGAGGTTGACCATTATTATGAAAACATAGGTTGATTATTCAAGGAATAACCAACCAAAAGGCTGATTATTTCTTGGAGCAAGAGAATGGGGGAGGTTCCCAGACTCATTCCAATCGATTCAGCGTCAAAAGTGGAAAATTATTCCCCACATACCTGGTACCCAAAATATCCCAAAAATCATGTTTCAACATCATTTTTACCCATACCCTTTCCCGAATTCGGGCTAACAATTTTCGAGGACCCACTATAGCCATTCAAACTTCATCGAAATTTCAATTTTTTAGAAGTTCATCATCAACCAAAAAAACGGCGCAGGTGGCGGTTGGCGTACGCATTTAAAACACAAAACCTTAATAAAATGTCAAATTTTGGAGAGGCTAACCCAGGCAAAGGAACAAGTTCAAGGAATAATAAACCACAATGCTTGGTTGCCAGCAGTCCGTGCCGTTTTCAGTATAACAAAATTTTCTAAAAATTTGACATTTTTCTCAGAAACCTCTTCTTCCTGGCTGTACTTGTTCCTTGAAACTTTTCAGCCCAATCGGCCCAAAGTCAGGAAGGGTAAGTATGGTGAAAATTAATGTGTTTTTTGAAACTCGATTTTCTGGATATTTTGGGTATTAGGAACAAGGATCATTTTCCACTGAATTTTGGACGCTGAACTGATTGAGATGGCCCCGGGCGTAAAGCTTCACACCAAACAGGAAAATGGGTCAAAAAATGCATTTTGAAAACGCGAAACATGGTAATACATTCAGCTGCTTAAAGAAAACATATTCCCTAAGAAATGATTCCCGCGTTCATTTGCGGAAGAACGCCCCCAAAATACCACATTTTCAACGGTAAACTCAAATTTATTTATTTATTATTACTATCATCGAGTTTCAAAAAACACAGTCCCATCCATTATTCAAGGAATAATCAGCCAAAAGACGAATTTGCGGCGCAAGAATCTCATTATGTCGGGAAAGGGCATCAATCTGTAGAGCAGTTGTGCTGTAGTTTTAAAAACAGGAGGATCCAACAAGGCATTAAACACTATTTTTATGGCAATGTAGGTTTGTTCCACGTGTTCCCTCAACTGATACCTGATTCCCACATTCATGAAACAGCGATTGGACATCTTGAGATCCTTCTGACTCCTGTGTTCACTCAACTATGGCGATTGGCCATGATTTGTGGACTACTTAAGGTTAAAACTCAAACACTTACCTTCCCACAATTCCGGCAATGATGTCTTCTCCGGACGACGGTGAATGGTGATGTACAGGACATACACGTTGGAGCAGCTTGGTCGGGCACCCACGAAGGAGCCGCTTCAGTTTCCCGTTCTCCCCACTCCACGGCGTCTTCGCCACGTTCGCAACATTCGGCTAGAATTATTGAAATACAACTTTATTAACCTGTTGCGAGCTCGCACCTGGGCTGGTCAAATGGGCTGCTGGCGTCGCAAGGTCAACGACCTGTGGAGGATTAAGGGTCTCGAACATTCGGGAACCTCCCCATTCGCTCCAGACAACACGTCGAGTTCCCAGAACCAGGGAACGTTCTGGAAGGTACTCGACCAAGAGGCAGCAGGTATAAAACAGACCCACGAGCGCCGCCCAGTTCAGTTCAATTTGGAGTCCGGATATAGACTTCGGGTTATAAATCGTGCCGTCCCGCGTTATAAATAATGCGACAACTGCGTTACAACCGTGTATTGTGATTCTGTCATTGTGTAAGTGCGCAAATGTGAACAGTGTATTCAAGTGTGTTAATAAATTATTTACTAAGAACATAAATCGTTACAAACCAAACATACCCGAAAAATACCAAAACTTTACAGGGCAGATGGCTAAATGACCAACTTATTCATGATTTCACTGTTTAAGAACAATTACAACAGCTGAGGAATAAATCGATTTTTGCAAAAATTGAGTATTAGGTAATGGCTCTTAAAAATTATTTTTCGAAAAATCGCGGAGATTTTCCACGTTTTTTTGTGGCTAGGAAACGATGTAAACTCAAAAAACCCTCCTGAGTCAATAGTTAGCAATTTGGGATTATCAAAAAACTGCCACTTATAATATTCCCTTCAATCCCTTAATCCCAAATTTCCATTCAGATTTGAATTTGGGTTTCTCCCAACAATTTCGAATTAGTAAATTCATCCTAAAACGTGCTTTTACAATAACAAATGTGTCAACGATCCTTAAAATTGAAGAGCTTCTTACGTTCCTCCTCTTAAATCAGCTCTCAACTCAAAACCAATTTGTTTAAAATTATTTTTAGGTTGGTTCTCATTGATATAAATAATTGAAGATTCGCTCACAATTGTTTTCGTCCTCCACTGTGTCGTAATCACCAGGGTCACTGGCATTAATGAGGAAAACGGCTTTCAAAATATTTCGCAAATCTCCGGCGAAATTCGTTTGTAGTTGGTCAGCGACACCGGCGATGCAAATAAACAATCTTCGGACCAAATCTTCGCTGGATCTGAGAAAATACAAGCGTAAAATGATGATATTAACATGGAATGGTGTCATTCGCGAAGAAATTACGACACCCTTGACGATAACTTACCGGAATTTCGCTCTGGCTTCTTGACAAGTTCTCAGTTCGGCTGCTCTGATAGCTAAAGCTACTTCCATGTCGTCGTGGCAGTCGGAATTATAAGATGAGGTATCACTACTAGCGCTGCGACAATAATATCAATCATTAGCCAACGATAGTGCTTGAAGGGCAACAAGAGTCTTCATAACGTTATGAAATAAGAAATGAACTACAACTAACCAATTTGAAATGGGACTCGGGCAACTTGAGCAAGACGAATAGCTGCCATCACTCTCCCTGAAATAAATAAATAATAATAATACGTTTCTTTAAAAAATAGAGGATCAGATAACTGTGTAGGTCACCTAGAAAACTAAAGAATATTATTTTTTACACCAACAATCGGTTCAACTTCTGGGAAATAATCCCACGTTTTTCTCTCTGAATTTAGATGTTTTTCTAGAACACAAAACTTATCCAAAACAATAATTCAAACAAAATTTTCTTCACCCATTTCCACCCGTGATTCGGAACTTACATTCTAATGGGATTCGAAATGTCTTGTGGAGTGCTCTGCATACTGGCGAGTGATTCCCAATTTTCGTCGTAGTTCCTTCTGGGAGACGATTCACCCCAGCTTTCTGATATCGTCTCGCTTATGTTCTTATTACCGGGTGATTTCCTGGAACAACGTCAACCAAAAATAAGGATGAATGCGAAATCTGACTTTACGTAGGGACGGCATGTTTTGTCGGGATGTCGGAAAATGACGGTATTAAGTAACATATCGGACGTCAGGTGGGGGCCTATCGCTCCCTCACCAGTGTGCAGAGACTAGCCTGCCTAACCATCACAGGAGCCATGCATGGTACTCCTACAGCCGCCATGGAGGTACTGCTGGGCCTGCCCCCTATAGATATCTTCATCAAGGGAGAGGCTGCAATGGCCTCCCTGAGGCTGAAATGGAATGGAACTTGGCGGGAATCAACCCATCAGGGCCATACTACAATTCTGAGAGAGATAAACACACCACTACTAGATATGGTGGCTGATGTCATGCCCAGAACTCCCTCCGAACCCCACCAATATAAGTCATCAATGACTTCTGCGGGGCGAAGGGTCGTACAGTGCTGTCCCAGTGACCTGATCTGGTACACTGATGGGTCCAGAATGGTGACAGGGACAGGTGCTGGGGTGTATGGAGCCAAACCTAGGTAGCAATACTCCTACACCACTAGGGAAATACACCTCCGTTTTCCAGGCCGAAATTCTGGCAATCAATGCATGTGCCCTGGAGAGTCTGAGGAGAGGACATACTAATGCACACCTCCGCATTCTCTCCGACAGCCAGGCGTCGATTAAAGCACTCACAGCACCCAACATCTCATCAAAGGTGGTGAAGGACTGTGAACAGACTCTCTGTGCTCTAGCGGCCCGCAATACAGTGTCCCTTGAGTGGGTGGCGGGGCACAGGGGAATTGAGGGCAACGAAAAAGCCGATGAGCTGGCCAGGAGGGGCTCTAAAACCCCCTTTGTGGGCCCAGAGCCGGCTGTAGGCTTGCCCAGAGCCGGCTGTAGGCTTTCCCAAAAGCTCCTTCAGAGCTGCCATCAAGGAGTGGACGCACAAGAAACACACCGACAGATGGCGGAATATTGAGGGACATGTCCTGTACGACTTAAAACCGTACAATTTGAAGTCGTACGCTCAGACCCGACAGCAGCGAGGAAAACGATTCTATGTCCAGCAGGTGAAGTGTGTGCTTCGACAGCCCTAAAAGACCGCTAGAATCACGAGCCGGACCGCAGGAGTTCAAGTTCGGCCCGGAACACGCTTTGGACCCAGCAAAACCCGCTGGAGAACTCGGCCCTTAGAATCTGCACTACGGCAGCCACTCGAAGGCCTCCAGAAGAACCACCCTCTCCGACCTTCCAGAAGAACAGGCGAGGTAGGAAAGAACATTAGAATCAATCTGGTTGAGCTGATAGGTAGGAATTTATTTTGTCAAAATTTCTCATGTTAATATTTTATAGATCCCAATTATTTCAATTACGAAAAATATTAATTACCTAATCAAACAGTTGTTCTTTTTCTCCCCCCTTGCAAGTTCAAAGGTTGCGTCTAGGCATTGGGTGGGCAAACAGATTCCTGGCAGTGATGTCCGCTTAGGGGCTAAAACTGGCAGGAATATAACTCTTACATGTCCACAGTAAGCGTATGGTGGCAGAACCCCATCCATCACCCACCAAGGACCTACTCAGACTTAAACGCGGCAACCTAAGAGCGATAGTTGGCCTACTAACCGGCTTCGCTCCTCTGCGTTTTCATCTGAACCGCATAGGGGTAATACAACCAACAACTCTATGCAGATTATGTGAGGGCAGACGAAACTGCAACTCACATAATCTTTGAGTGCCCAGCACTCACATCCCGTAGATACACCCTCTTTGGGACACAAACCCCAATGAGAACCGTACCCTGCAATACGTTAGTCCACAACCTAACAACCCTCATCAGGGGACTAGGGCTGTTTGTGGACTAAAGAATGAGACACCTGGAGAAGCACGACAAGCCACCAGGCTTCCGCGCTTGGGGCCCCCCATAACCCCTCCTCTAGGTGCCTTTTTACCATTTACCATTTACCAACATATCGGACAACTAAAAATTCATATTCCAGCTAAGGTGGATGGGATTTGAATTTTCCAAGTATTGTTCGGGTACTAGAACAGAATTTTTCATCATTTAAACGTTGTAAACACAGGCCTCTTCAATTCTGTTCCAATGCTGCTTTCAGGATTGAAGGATTGTTTGGAATTATATTCGCGACAAAGAAGTGAGGCCACACCATGATACTGCTCAGATAAACGGAGCTCAGAAAACATCTGAAAAATCTGCTCTCCCCGACCAACATTATTGAATGTTAAGCATCCAATTGGGAAGCAATTATAACCCAAAAGTGGTAAAATCGCAATACTCAACGGGAATCTGCAAGCAAACAATTTTTTGGAAACTTGAGAAAGAACGAACGCTTGGTGTCCTCGGGGGTATATATTCACGTCCGCTCAGCCATATGTTGCGCGAGCTATTATTCATTGCAAATTCATTCTATTCAACGTAATTAAGTGACAGAAATACTCACTTGTTATATAGGTTATAATTGGCAGTGTTGTCGTTGATTTTAGAACCTTCGACACGGTCCGCCATCTCTTCGTCGTCAGACTCGCCGCAATTACAACTAGGGTTGACGTCGGCGTCACGGAGGGCGTCCGTCCGATTTCCGGCGTCACCGAGAGAACCGTCGCTGTTGCTTTGAATGATGCCGGAGTCTTGAGGACTCCCTCGGTCCATCGCTACGGTCGGAGGCACTTCTATGATTTCAGCTGGACCTTCTTGGCGCGCCTTCGTCGTGTCCCGTCTCCATTGCTTCTCATCGCTTAAAAACGCAGATAAAATGAGATGAATCGATCTCCAATTCACCTGACGTGAACAAAGACACCACAGAAGACATTCTAACGCCTCCATCTCTCAGCCTTTTTTTTTTCTCATGAATAAGAAGAAAAAAAGTGTATTATAAAAAAAATAATCACATTTATAAAAGTAACAGGTAACTTGAATAAATAAACGATACGGCTTCGAATAACCGTCAGGCCCAAGTACGGGTCACCTGTCGTCAAACTCCTTTTGCGACCCAAAAAAACAATAGCCATGATTTTCTCGCTGAAAACGTAAATTTCTTTTTGAGGAACTGGTCGTCCTATTTTCCAGATTTTGCTCCGGTTCATGCTTTCAGGATTGGTATGGTGAACTTTGATTTCATCTCCTGTGACGATTCGTTCAAAAAGTGAGTGATTTAATGTGGACAGCGCTCTTTCCCGGGGGTTGGTTATTATTACACCAGGATCATGGGGAAAATGGGGATGAAAGTGGGAATGAAGTGTCCCGGTTTCATTCCAATCGATTCAGCGTCCGAAATTTAGTCGAAAACAATACCCCACACGCCTAGATCGCCAAAAATCTTAAAAATCAAATTTAAAAAAAAAAATGACCCATTACCTCTCTCTCTTTTTCCGAATTCGGTCCGAAAAAATTGTGGCGAATCGGAGTGGTTGACTTTTTGCATGAAAACATAGATTGATTATTCAAGGAATACTCAATTAACCAAACATGAATAATTGCACAAAGTTTTGAGGTGAACCTTGGCCGGCTGTGTTACCATAACACTCTAACGGAATATCCCCCGATGTTTCAAATTTTCAGCGCCCCCTGGAGGGGAGATTTAAATGAACGCCTCTTACTGTTGGCGCAGCCACCATATAATGTAGGATGATCACCACTAAACGGGTGGTATGAATAATTGAGAGGAATGGTATTCAATGAGGCGGGTGATTCAAGACCTTCTAACCACCTGGGTGTTCACAAATCTAGGTATTTCGAAGTAGCGTCCCTTGCACACTAGCTAACATCCATGAGCCTCACAAAATCGTCCCTCGAGAGGTCGTAGAAAGCAAGAGACGATAAAAAAAATTCATTAAATCCAAGGCAGACACAGAGGAAGCGGTACAAGCCCTCGGGAACATGGAGGTGTTTTTTAAAAAGCATATCTGGGGCAACGACATCAGCACTATTCTACTCATGAGTAAAAAAATGGATAATCAAATGTAAACTCTTTACACAGGGAAAACGGCGACCGAATCCAACTTCAGGCCACAACTTGAGAAAGCATAAACTCTTTGAAAGCTATGAGTCGAATCGCGATGAATTAATGAAAATTTCGAGTGAAATTCTCACTTTACAACCTGATTAAGGAAATATGTAAATTGCCACTCACTTATTTTCCTGAGTTATCGGAGGGTCACTCTGACTTGGTTCTTCTGAAGAGCACAACATCCTTTCGAGCATCGTCAGTTCTTCTCCAGATAGCGTCCACAGAAGGTCCCTAATTTTCGTCAGGAGCGTCTACATTAAAAAAAAGGAGTAGGCAGGTAAAATACGACGGTACTCGAAACAGCCGAAATGATTAGGCGAAACATTCAAAATAAAGTGTGAGTGTTATATTATACGGAGGCATTAACTAGAGAATAACGCAAAATTCATTAATTTGAGAATCGTTGAAACATTTTCCAATGAACCGCTTGCTCATTTTTTTGCGGCCTAAAATATGGTACTTAAAATTACCTAAAACGAATCTTCGAACGGTTATAACATCTTCTGATACGACAAATATTTACCGAATCAAACTTACCTTAAATGGTCGAAACATATCAGACATAGGGTAACTCGGTGAAAGGGAGAGAGGTCCGTAGGGGTAAATGAGGAGGCCAGTAACAATGGCCAACCGGGGTATTGTGAACATGAGAGCTGGATCATACTGATCAACCATTTCTTGGGTTAACATTCCCGTTTGTAACGCCCTGTAAACAATATCAATCGATTAAATTAGGATAAGAAGAGAAAAATTTGGTTTTAATGAATTGTCAACTACAACTTTCAGTGTATAATTGGATGGTGAAAAGCATGTCTGGTATAAGAAGTATGTTAATATAGTAAAACTCTATATGACTACAAAAACATTAAAAAGTCACAATTTTATCAGAATTTCACACAAATTTACTTGAAATTGGTATAATTTGAATTTGGCTACAAGTTCTAGTAAAATTATATTTAATTGTAGAACAGAGGAAAAACGCTGCAAATTTCTTCACAGGTGTTGGTTATTCCTCGGATCAGGAGCATGGGGCTCCAATCAATTCAAAGTCCAAAATTTAGTGGAAAATGATACCTCACACGCCAGAAATCTCGAGAAAAAAAAACACATTCAAAATGAATAGATAGATACCCATTTTGACCCATAACCACTTCCAGTGGGCGCCAATCGTTCCGGGACCCGCTCATTGGATTCAGCGTCCAAGATTTTAGTGGAAAACAATACCCCACACGCCTAGATCGCCGAAAATCTCAAAAATCCCATTTGTTGAAATACACATTTTGACCGAAAATCCAAATTCTTCCATATTTGGTCCGATCGTGCTGAAACGTTCTAAGGACCAACTAGACCAGAAACGGGTCTGACCAAAATTTCAGATTTTTAGGAAATTGTCTGCTACCAAAATCGGCGTAGACGGCGGAGGGACAATTGTTTATTTGTATCTAGAAAAAATTTGGACCGAATCGAAGAGATTGACCTTTTGCATGAAAAAATAGGTTGAATAACCAACCAATGGCGGAACCGCTTCAATCTTACTTGTTAAACACAATCAAGGGGATTGTTGGTTAACATTTTTGTAAGCGTTATTCCTTCAATGAATTTCTAAGAATCATTTGTCAACTTCAAATTTCCTCATTTCAACGATTCTACGACTCAACAGTTTCAGAATTTTCAAACAAAGCGAAGGTAGTCTTACCGATGCAGAGTTTCGGAAAACAAGACTATGACGCACTGCTGCATTTCGTATTCTTGAACGGTTTTCACGGGCACCATGGCGCTCACGTAGGCCAATTCGAAATCAGCTAACAGTCGATCGAACAACTGGAAACAAAAACACGATTAAATTATCACTGATTTGGTACAATTCTGCTTTTAGAAGGACGACGGGTGGTAAAAACGTCAAAAGCTTGTCATAATTTAAACAGATATAATGATCGAATTGGACCAAACTAGAATCTCGTTGAGCGTTACGAAATAAGTGAAGAATCTACTACTCGTTTCAGATTCCCCTTCAAATCTTTAGTATTCCCACATAGGTACGTAACGCATCAAATCAAAATAATTATAATCCAATCAATTCCACAAGGAATTGAGCACTGAAGAGCTCGAAGTGATTAAATTATCTTATATTGTCGTAAAATAGGTGTAATTTGAGTTCGTGCTATCCCAGGAAATTAGCTTTAAAATTATCGTGGTGTTTATAAAACCTTAAAATGTTTGTAATTTCTTCTCCTTGTTTCCCTATACCCAAAAAGCAAATGCAAAGCAGTGCCTGCTTGATTCGGTATTCTTCATGAGCTATTATCTTTGATTAGTTACTTGATGCGGATGGGAAAATGCGTTTATGGTCATCTTGACTCAATAAAAATGGAGGATTTCAACTCAACCTCCCATAAACAACAGCGTAAAAGACCATTTTCATGTTATCAAATTACGAAGTGGCTTCAACATGTTCATGGTTTTTCAAATTTAAATATTTTCGCTCATAAATTACTGCTGTGTGCTCCTTCCATTTCTAATGCATGTCTACCGTAAGGCTCAAGTGTTGAATAGATTGCACTTTATCTATCCCAACACAATTACAACTATTGTCAGTTTTATTTTATCATTCATTTTAATTACCTCTCATAAGTGAATGTACAGGTTGATCTAATCTATAGAAGACCCCTTGTTTATGGCTAGTTCTGAACAACGCATCAATTATATTAATAGCCCTTTTTAGAGTCTTATGAAATTGTAGTCACATGTGCACCATAAAAGCGGTTTATTCTTGTTCAAGCCGCCATTTCGCCATTTTCACGGACCCAAAACCAACAATGGCACGATGTTCACTAATGCCCCAATGTCTTCTTCAGATCAAGTCGATTAGCAGTAAGAAATACTTTTCATCCTGGAAAATCCTATTATTTCAACATCACAGGGACGAGTTCGTTTTCATCATGACTGTCTTCAGGTACAAAGGGCAACTTCTGATAAATCGGATATGAGAAAAAGATATTGTTGCGTCGTCTAAAGCGCATGTTTGAACCGAAAAACCAAATAGTCAATTCCGGAAAGAGATAGCCTCATTGTCGGTTCAGTTTTCAACGCACTATTCAGTCGTTGTAACATTATTTTCTGGATATCGATCGAGGCGTAGTCGACTAAA
>CM034002.1:25039210-25130645 GCA_019603395.1 Cyrtorhinus lividipennis | reverse complement strand
GTAATCATGCAATCCTGTATTTCCTTCGACCGTATTTTCTCAGATCATCTCATCTGCAGTGTTTTTTCTTATATACCGATCCTCACTCAGTTCTTTCTCCGGTCTTACTCAACTCTGTCGGTACTCTATTATGTATTTCCAATTTCGCATCCGAAATGGATTTCTTAATAAAAATGTAATCTCGGCGTATTCTGTTCCATTTGAAGCGCAGGCCCAATCTATTTTCATGGTAATACCTACCGGAAGGGGGAAGGAGAAGAATCGCCAGGAAAAAAGACAGCGAATCAGGGTCATGAATTTCGCAAGCTTATCAAAGGGTAATGGAGGCCAGTGGTACTGTTGGATCTACCTGCTGAGGGATACATTCCACCCGCGAGCCCTTCGGCTCAATCGATTTCCTGTCCATGGATTGGATGTTCCTGGGGCTATTCAGATCGCTAATAGTTTTTGGCTGTGCATGATGCAAGGAGCTTGACTTGCGTGAAATATTAGTCAATCCATTTCAACCAGCCATATACGCGATGGACGAAAAAATGAAATACGTGATCCTCTTTTCCCGTTTATTGCACTTGGTGTAGCTTTTTGAAAACATAATGTCATAACCGATGAATCTCAATTTCTAATTTACTCACATTTTAGACGATAAACTATCCCCGAATATTTTGGTGAGAATCATTACTTTGAAAATACTAGAAAAAAAGCGTGGAACTCGAGTAGTCAGTAAAATAGAATAAAAAACTTCGGATGAAATCATTGAACAATTCATTTCCAGGTCAAAAACACTCTGTGACAGAGTGATCCCTGGAGAGGACCTCAAAACTACCCAAACAAGTGTATATATACAGAGAACCGATAGTGAAGTAGTTGCGCGAGAAAAACTTCTTAGTCTCACCATAGTTTGATGTAGGGTTTTGTTTTATTCCCGGTTTCCGTAAAGACATTTCACGGCCTTCATCAGCCAACGGCGTTTTCCCGCTCTTTCTTTCCGCTTTTCCTTCGAATCTGGACGTGACCTGATTTTTAAAAAAATTCTCTTGCTCCTCTTCTCCGTCCCACGCAAGTTTTCCCCTTCCAAAGGCTCCTCCCAACTCATCACAATTGGAGTGGAAAGCTGTAACTGGAAACTTTCGCTACTCAACTTCACCGCCAACAGTATCGGTTTTAAGGTGTTTATTCCGTTCGAAGAGAAGGACTCCGCTTCGGTACTCGAATCCGCTTTCTCTTCTGATTTTTTTTTTTTCTTTTTTATTCCAAACTCTTTCTACGCTCGTCAATGTAGTACTTCTCCTATTCTTCCAAGCATCAAATAACCATCGATTGATGGTGATCGACCATCCGAAATTCTCAAGTAAAATTCTTCTAAACACCTCACTGTCATTAGGGAATAAAACGCTGCAAATTTTTACACAGGGGTTGGTTATTCGTCAGACCAGGCGCAAGTAGACTCATTTCTCCAACATGGGGGAAATGGGGATAACGGTGGGTGCGGCGGGTCCCAGACCCATTCTAATCGATTCAGTATTCATGATTTAGCGGAAAATGATACCCTACACGCCCAGGTACCAGAAATCTCATGAACACTTATTTAAAATGGGTAATATATACCCAATTTGACCCATAACTTCTTCCAGTGGCTGCCGATCGTTCTGGGACCCATTTCATTGGATTCAGCGTCCAAAATTTAGTGGAAAATGATACCCCACTCGCCTAGATCGCCCAAAATCTCGAAATTCATTTTTCAAAAAACACATTTTGACCCTACCCCGCCCAAATTTGGTCCGATCAGGCTGAAAAGCTTGGAGGACCGTCCTAGGCCGGGAACAGACCCCTGACCCAAATTTCAGATTTTTAGAAAATTTTCTACTACCAAAAACGAAAAAACCAAAGCCGAATCGGAGAGGTTGATCATTTGCATGAAAACATAGGTTGATTATTCAAGGAATAACCAACCAAAAACGCTTCTTGTATTTTTTTAAACTCACTGATTTTTCCTTAATCATTACTTGCCTGGACGAACATGATTAATGGCTGAATAATAAACCATAATATGATACCATAACTCGACGGGTAAGGTTTACTTATCCAGACTACCAGTAAACGGCCTTCAATACAACAATTGCCTCTGAGGAACTGTCTCCCGCTTACAAAGCAATATCTCTCATCATTATTATCATTATCATCATTACTTTGAGCGACATAATTGGTTCGAGGACTCTACTGGTTCCAGGAATTTCCTATAAATAGCAGAAATTGCTAATTTGTTTTGATAACAAATTTGCGAGGTCGGGTGGAATCAATCAATAACCAGCCTGGTCTGATTGGATTGATTTATGTAAATTCTGGAGTGGCAGGAGAACCTTGCGATTATGACCATTGAAAGTCCTGAGCACCTTATTTTGTTACAGCGGCATCACATTCATGCCACGCCCAAATTCGCATTAAATGCGAAATGCTTTTGTGACAGAGTACGATTTCAGAGAGCAAGGGAACGCCATTATGCACCATCAGGTGGGCCGGTGATGAATTCGACCGTAGGCCAGGATTTACCGGCATATTATACAAGTCGAATGTTACCCTCTGAGCAAATAGTGAAGTAGCACGCGTGTTCAAGTAAACTGTACGCTAGCCCCGAAGGGCGGAAAATAAACTCGACCGAAGCTATTTAAACGCAGATAGCGCCTCTGGACTCAGAGTAAACACCAGCCCGACGTCCTGGCGTTGGCAAACACCTCGCCCATGCTTCGGGGCCCACAACCTCTCGTAATGAACAATGGACAGGAACGAGAGACAAAGTGGGACCTGGAGGAGGAGAGATAACAACACGGAATGGAGTAAATATGGGGCAATAAAAATTATCCTGCAGCACGAGACAAAAGAAGATCCCTGAAGAAGATCATCCAGTTAGTATGTACGTACATGAATTTTACTCAGTAAATTCTTTCACGGGGGTTAGTAGTTATTCCTCGGACCAGGGACATAAAGAGCCATTTCAATCATTCAGCGTCCAACGTTTAGTCGAAAATAATACCCCACACGCCTAGTGTAAGCCTCTCTCGAATTAAAATCTGTTATGAATTTACTATAATTTAATTCGGGTTTCTTCGGAGAATTTGGAAAGGACCTAGCGAGAGGATACGGGATGTAAGTCCAAGACTTACGACTGAGCGTTAATTAGGGATACCAAGGATGAGCATGAAATACATTGAAACAAAATGAATTATAATTAAAGACATGGACACGTTGCAAAGGAGGATATGCACCAACCTAGTCTACAATTGATATAGGACAAAGTAATTTGACAAAGTACATTAGACAACATGTGGAGCATAAAAATACAATTAATACATGATACATGAAATACAATTAATGAGCAAGCGCAACGATACCGGCTGACAATAACGGCGTCAACGTCGAAGGAAAAATGGGAGGGGGCACGCTGTCCCAAAGGTACGCAGCGAGGCTTAATTAACTTGAGTCCTTTATCTCATGGGGAACACAATGTTACAGCTTCAGTCGACTTCAGCACAGTAGCAGGTCACTTCAGAGCGAGCACAGGACAAAGCCAGGATGGACTGAGTAAGATGCACTTTCACAACAGGGTTACAAAAATATATGACTCCAACAGGTCGGGCGCCTCAGCAATGAGTGAAGAAGCTCTCTCCAAATGCGACGTCTGGGCAGGAGCTGCGCGCGCACCCTGGCACATGCTCTCTCCCTTCTGGAGGCAGCAAGCCTGGGGGCTTACACTAGATCGTTAATAATCTCGAAAATTCATTTTTTGAAATACACCCCAATTTGGTCCGATCGGTCTGAAAAGTTTCAAGGACCACGTAAGGCCGGGAACGGACCCCTGACCCAAATTTCAGATTTTTAGAAAATTGTCTTAAAGCAGAAATGGAGTGGACGGCGGACGGACATCTGATTCTGATCTAGGCACTTTCAAACGCCCAGAAAAAATGTTTGATGCAAATCGGAGAGATTTACACTCTGCATGAAAACATACATAGGTTGATTATTCAAGGAATAAATAACCGAAAATCAGTAATTCAAGTTGGGTTTTGCCACTTGACTACAACCAGCGGGAATCTTCCTAATGTTGAGATTTTCCCGACTGGGAACAATTTATGCGGCGAGAACGTTCATTTGGAACGAACAGAATGTTTCTATAGGGAGGAGATCCCGTAGAAACTAAACTATAGTTTGAATGATGTTTTCGGAGAGGCACTGTCCGAAAGAAATACGCTATATCCCAAGGGGAGCGGATGAAGAAAAAGCCGAACTGAAGGAAGAAGGGATTTAGGGCTCCTGGTAGGGCAATAGGAAAGGCCTCATCAAGCGAAATTTATATTTTGCACAATGGAAAAGGGCAAAACCTAAAGGGTTGGGAAGGTTGCGTCCTGAATGTTGGCCAGCGTTTCCTAAGCCCTTCCCCTTACCCCGGAGTATTCGCCAGCCCTACAGTAAAACCTATAATTTTCACCGACCGCTAATCTAACTCTCTTTGGACAGTGGCGAGTTAAATATAGGGAAGGGTACAAAGGCCTTTGTGGTTCACCCTTACACCCCCCCCCCCTCGCGTGCCTAACACTCTACTCGGAGGCTCTGATTCTACTCACTAATAAATCCTTTCTCTTGAAGACTCACCATGAGGACGAGGCGGACGGAACCGCTTTTCTGTACTTCAGATATAATTGTACAATGGGAAGACACATTTCTGGAACCCCGTACCCTTTTCATTCGAGCTTTTTCCTTCATTCTTATGAAACAAATTTTTTTCCTTCGCCGAAATTTATTTCCGAAGCCTTTCTTCTGTAGGAAAGAACAAATTTATGAGAGCTATTACTCCACGTAATGGCATCCAAGTGGTTGAGCAATGTCGCAATGGATCTCTCGAAACCAGCACTTCGTATCTTCCCTAACTCGCGTACAATAACAATTATCATGATGATTTCCAGAAATCATCTTTTAAGCGGGGTACATACTCATCCGTTCCGTTGCGTTGCGTTCAAAATGTGCGCGCGTTCTCCCCGAAAATCGTGGGGACTGTTCATACTACTGCGTGCGTTTTTGTGCGCTCAGCTTGTTCGACTTCGGGTGACCATATTACTATATTCTTGAGGTGTTGTCGTGAAGTGATAAATAATTATTGTGCGAATACTTTGTTAGATGTGGTGTTTTTTTCTTTTAATTCATTCGCTAAGGTTTTTTGGGCAAACGAAGCAAGTGAGTACCAACCAATGTTCCAAGTCTTCATGTTATCAATGATTATTGCACCTCCACAATTTTTGAAGTTGTAATTCATGATTGATGCTGTGTAAACTATTTAGAAAAAGTTCGTATTGGAGAAGCACTTGTGCTTCTAACGGTCACAATGTTATCAACTTTGTTTTCAGCCTTATTACCAATCGCTCCAAACTCCTTGTGTATTGTGGATGAATTACAATGAGGTGCACATCCACTTATTCAAAGCTCCAAACTTACCTGAAATTATTTTTGCTGTTGCAGGTAAATGCAGTATCCAGTTTGACTGCATAGAGTAAAACAAGTCGGGACTAGACGCAATAAATATTTACTAAGTAGTACTTGACAATTATTTAATTTCCGAGGATAAAAATATTTATTTACAAATTACCTATTTATAGGAAAATTATTATCTATGTACAAATTATTATTTAAGAAAAATTATTATTTTATAATATTTCAATGACGAAGAAAAATTATTTATTTACAAATTACCTAATGGTTTTCACTCTGTTCTTCCCGTTTCAAGCGCAGTTAGTTAACTTGAAGGTACCTATCATGAGGTCCACACAAGTTTTTTAATTTAATTTTTTACTAACGACGGTTATATGAAGCTCTTCATATCGATGAAGGAATTTCTTGGCCCCATCACTGCTCTTGTTCTGGCGATACACTGCTCTTCATTTTCACTGCCTTCATTTTCTCTTAGCTTCTCCTAGAACGTACAAATGTCGAATAAATATTTCTATTGTTTCCTAATATAAACAGTGTAATCCTCTCCATTTGTCAATTACATACTTTCTTCGAGAGTGGCCTATTTCAGCCAAACTTTTGATTGGTTATTCCTTGAATAATCAATTTATGTTTTCACGCAAAAGGTCAACCTCTCCGATTCGGCTCAAAATTTTTTTCTGGACGTTTCATGGTGTCTATATAAAAAAGGTCAATGTCCGTCCGCCGTCCATTGCCCGCGCCGTTTTCGGTAGTAGAAAATTTTCTAAAAATCTGAAATTTGGGTCAGGGGTCTGTTCCCGGCCTAGAATGGTCCTCGAAAGTTTTCAGCCCGATCGGACCAAATTTGGGTGGGGTAGGGGTCAAAATGTGTTTTTCGAAAAATGGATTTTTCGAGATTTTGGGCGATCTAGGCGAGTAGGGTAACATTTTCAACTAAATTTTGGACGCTGAATCCAATGAAATTGGTCCCAGAACAATTGGCACCCACTGGAAGAAGTTATGGGTCAATTTATGGGTCAAAAAAAAAAAAACTAAATCAGAAAACAAAAAAATGTAATAAAACCCGGACAAATTATACTATTTATCTATTATTACAAATAATATTGTAATTAAGGAAAGACACGATTAGAAATAAATTGACAGGCAAAATAACTTAATAAATTGAAAAGTAAATTAACAGTTAACTCTAGTTGACCTTTGTCAGCTACAAAGGAAAGCTTTAAAAGACCTCTTATTGATTTTCCAACATTATTATATGTAATTCTTTTTCTCACTGTTTTCTCGCTATCGCCGGTGACCAAGAGTACACTCTAAGGTGTATTTCATAGCGGAATCTGTAGTCATGATATTTGTAAGCAGTAATGTAAGTATACCGTCTTCGTGTGTGTTAAAATAACAATGAGAAGAGACGGTAAATATTGGGAGAACAGCTCAGTAAAAGGTAATGGAGGTTTTTCCTCTAGAGGGAAAATTCCTCCGCGTATAGGGAAACCCATCAGGTTATCATAGAGCAATAAAGGGACATAGTGAATAAGTTATGAATCCCAACAATATATCGCCCCCGAAGCGCAAGGCCATCCATATTCCATAATCCCGTCCCTCCAACATACCGACGTTGGCCCTCCAAGCGGTTTCCATGTGGCTCCGTTTCATTCCGAATTTCCCAAAAACCACGCTAGGTTTTCTTTTTTCATAGGGAATATACGATTTTGGTAAATTAGAAGATTTGGTTTAGAAGAAATGTAATCAGAAGTGGAGAGGGGGTACCACATCGGCGTTATAAGGGATCAATTCATCTCAATCTGTTTTTTACAATCACATTGGCACAAGCGCTTGTGCTAGTAGATGATGAATATTGAAAAACGAGCAGAGCACAGATTATAATTTCCCAAAAGTTTGAATTCAATATTGAAAGTTGGCCGTTCAAGTGAGAATACGCCCCTCCAGCGTTCTGACATGAGGTCGGGAGGCGTTCGCACCGTCAAACTCCTTTCAGAGACGTTTCAATTTTGAAACGACTAAGCTCATTCGTAAAGATACTCAACGAGCCGTACGGAAATTAATCCGTTTTCAAGTTATAAGTTATGTTCGAAAACACGCTGCAAAGTGAACGACAAGGTCGAAAACTTTTCACGAGAACCGTGGAAGCAAGAAATGAACTCACGTCATTTGAAGCGTTCCTCCGCCTGTTTGGGAATCGTCTTAGTTTAAATCAAATTGAGTCCGGAAACCCACTCCTCAGATGGGATTCGAGCCCGTTTTCATTCACTCTCTTCATTCGCTTACAGGAATCACATCAGATCAGTCCACATCAAGCTCGGAAGTTTTAAATGGAGATGTCATGGAATAGATCGATTTATCGTGGAGTCTTCAACTTGCGTTACCCGGAGAAGGCAGCATTCGGGCCAGTTTCGACGAGCGGCCTGGATCACGGCAAGAAGAACCAAACAAACTTTGCTTGTATGCGCACAAGTATAAAGTAAACTATCCTTGACTGATTGAAGATTATATTGAAAATATTTTACAGAAGAGAGTTCATTCCGGACACAGAGCAAAATGTGTAGTGCATCACTGTCCTGTATTTTATCGCAAAAAGCGTGTTTTTACTTGATAAAAAAACACAATTTTGGCGAGTGCCCATTTTAATGGTATATTGCAGTGTTTCCCAACCTTTTTCACGTCATGCCCCACCTTAGCCTGTCTCAAATTCTTATGCCCCCCCCCTTCCCCCCCTTGTAAAATGCATAATTTTCAATATCAAAAAATTGATTGATTGATTGTTCACTTGAGAAACTTAAATAATAGATTTTAGAAAGAAATTACTAGAAACTTGTTTATTTTAGCAAAAAATATAATTTTAACTGAAATTATAATGCGAAAAAAATTAAATAAAAATATTTCTATATTAATTTATCATTCCAGTTCAGTGAGATCCTTGCGCTTGATGCATGCTGCACAGAGCTTTTATATTAGGTTCCAAATTAGATAGCTTCAGTCTCAAGTCTCCACGTCGTGTTATATCCAGCCGACTTCTTTTTTTTAACAGTAAATCATTTACAGCACTAAATCCACATTCAGCTAGATATGAAGATGGAAATGGTAGCAATAGTTTCCTTGCACATTTGGATAAATTTGGGTATTTGATTTCTGTTTCCTCACAAAGCCATGCCATCGCACCTTTTATATTAAATAAAGTTTTAACTGACTCATCATTTTGCAATTCTGCGAGTTCTTCTTGATACTGCATATTTGATATGTCAGACAAATCCACTAACATTGGCTGCATCATCCATGTTGGAAAATCAATTTGTTTTAAATCAGAAAATCTTTCTTTAAAATCAGCCGATAAAATATTCAGATGATTGACAATAACAAGTAAAGCGGTATGAGTTACTTCACATTTTTGGAGCCAATGAAACTGTTCAAAGTTTTTGTTGTTAATTTGTTTCTGACACAACTCGATGAGAGTAATGAAACCAAATATCTTCGCTTTTGCATCGACAAATTTGTTCCTTGAAGTTGTTTATTTAATATATTTAATTTTTCAAAGATATCGGCTAAATAACTCACAAATGCTTTACCATCGATTGTTAACAGATACTTCATTTCAGGTTTGTCGCTTAAAAAATCACTAAGAGTATCAAACAGTTGCATAAATCTTTTCAAACAGTTCCCTTTTGATAGCCATCTTACTTCAGTATGAAGTAAAAGTCTCACATTTGTCTTCATTTTTTTCTTCACAAAATAATTTGAAGAGACGCTCACTTTTGGCACTGTCTGAGCTACTGGAATTGCCTCTAACACCTCTCTTGGGAGAAAAAGTACACCGCGTAACCAATTTCTCTTTCATCCTCCGAGAAATTTTTATTTTCGCTAACATTTCTTAAGGGGTGCCCGGGAATGGTCCGGGGGCCTCACAGGGGGGGCGCATTCGGTCCATTTTCGAATTGCTCCCCTTAAAAAACAAATTGCCCCCTTGTGGGGCGTGGGCCCCACGTTGGGAAACACGGGTATATTGTCAAGTAAAGAATATACGTCAAAATTGCTACCAACATCAAAATTGAGGCGATAGAGACGCAAAACATCACAGGCCTGTCTCCACCTGAAGCTGAAGGATATTAGGTTCGTAACTTAAGTTCACACCCTGCAATAGTTCATTTAATCCACCAAATGAATCGAATCACGCATTTAGAGCATTAGAGATCAAAATTAGCATTCACGATCCCAAAACGCGATCATTGATAGATTTTGTACCTACTGCTGAATGACACACAGTTCAATGATAACCGGGTCCTTTCTGGTTCACTATCTGACCAACCGAAACGTGAAAAATGGATTGGCTTAGCACGCTTTCTTTGATTTAGTTCAATTTCAAGTCAAGGTTCTACGGAAGAATTGAGCCCACAAATAGGAGCAATTTTATTTTTGTACACTAAGTAGTGATGTAGCCTTAAATTTGACAAATCTAGTCAACGAATGAATAATTATTCAAGGTACACATAGTCAAAGATCATCAAACTAGACATTTTATTCTTTGAAAAAGTAACTTTTTTTTTATGTTGCATGACTCGAACTTTTTTCACTCTCTCGCTTTCAATATAAAGTTGGAAAGGCAAAGGCATTGTGATGGAGGGGCTGCACCTACAAAGTGGGCTGTTCCCAAGAAACTTATTCAATGAAGGAAGGCTAAAAGAGGCCAGTAAAATGGAGAGCCCGATTAGTAGTAAGCTCTTTCAACTTGTTCCACCTCTTATTGCCCTGCAACATTCCGCGTTATATTCGACTTAATACTTTACCACATTTTTATGAAAAGTTTTCTTCTTATACCGAGAGCTTTTTTCCACAACGATATAGGTAGTAAGCCAAATGATATGAGCTTTCAGTGAATACACATCGGTTGAGTTGAAATGGAATGTCATTTCACGAGTACCTCAATCAATTTTGGTATTCCCCTCTTCAGGAGACGGAACGGTTACACGGTACCTAACAATTAGAATGGAACATACCATATAGACCATACCCCACTTGTACACAAAATATACGGGAAGGTAGGTATTGATATTATTGAATATCGCCCTGTAATTGCCTACTGATATAGGCGCGTATAGCTTTGCTACAACCATTGTCTGTAGGTCTGTACTTGCCCAGCAGGCCTCCCGATGGGATTTCCCGATGCATGATTAATTGGCCACAGCTTGATCGAACGCGGGATATGCAACGCTAAATAATGTTGATGGAGAGAGCTAATTAGTGTCAATACTCGGGCAACTGGGCACGTACAAATCCGCGAGGCTGACAACCTACCGTTCAATCTGCTGGGCGTGCGAGCGTTTTAGTGGGTTGAACTCGATTAATAATGTGCGCTTTTATTTCAAGGGAAGGTGAAGTAAAGCAGGTTGATAGGTACACACTAATCCAGGGTTTGAAATCCTGCTCGTTTGGAAACAACTTCCGGCAACGGCAAATTGTGTGCACTCATATCAGAAAGGCGAAATGTCGAAGTGAAGTATATTTGTTAAAATTAACTTGTATGAATGAGGTAAACTGGTAAGGTCTAAAGTTTGGTCATCCAAATGACTTTGGTGTGATGAAATTGCCGTGAAAAACTTCTCCGGTGTCCCATAATTGATTAACTGATATCGATTTGGATGATATC
The DNA here is from genome assembly GCA_019603395.1 of Cyrtorhinus lividipennis. Lineage (NCBI taxonomy): Eukaryota > Metazoa > Arthropoda > Insecta > Hemiptera > Miridae > Cyrtorhinus > Cyrtorhinus lividipennis. The sequence goes on along the minus strand of CM034002.1, from coordinate 25,119,514 downwards.
ACATTTTGGATTGACAATGTGCACGTAAGTAGTAGATGAGTCTATGGGGACGTTATCTCAGGAGAAACAAGTCTATAATATAAAGGAGACCGCCAGGATCAGCACATTGAGGAAGTTGAGGAGTATGCGGTGACCGCAGCATCAGACACTTGGGTCGGTCGAGCATCTCCCGTCCTCGTTCCTTCCCCTAATAACGTATTCCGTGGGGGTGCCGCAGAAATCCCCTCCTCCAAGGCTGCCATCCTTCCTGTTCTCCCAGTTATTCCTCGTAATACCCACTTCCTTTTCCTTTTGGCGTTGAGATGAGAGTCAAAAAAGAACCGCAAGACGAGGACGACGAGGCGGAGTGAAGCACATCTTATAAACGCTAAGTAAAGTATCCCCGGAAACTGCTTTTAACGCTGAGATGGGATCCGAGGTCCGCCGCAATCCGGCTCAAGTGGTGTTGGAGATGGCTCAAAAGAATGTGAAATTACCTCAAAAGATACTTACACCACAGCTTCTTGAGTTGTACCTACCCTCAGTCGACCCAGCTCCCACAACTGTCTATTCAATTCAACGCAGTTTTGGGGGGAAGCTGCTGAAAAAGAGCAATTCCTCTCCCAATACAGCACTCCTCTTTCAAAGAACGGAAAGAGGCCTGGAAATTTAACAAAGGCTGTGGATAATGTGAATTTTGGAGTGTGCTAGTCCCAACAAGATGAAAAAAGAAACGTAACAGGAGCACGCTTTATCTGGGAAGACTATAAGTATAATGAGAGTAGGGCTCAAGTTGGGAGAGATCTGAATGAAACAATAAAAGTGAGAAATTGAGAAATGGTTTTTTTCAAACTCTCAAATCTTGAGCTCAATAAATTGTGTTCTGATTGAAATGGAAAAAGTTGAGCGAAAAAATCTTCGTAAATACAAAACGCTGCAAATTCTTACACAAGGGTTGGTTATTCCTTGGACCAGGCGCATGGAGACTCATTTCTTCAACATGGGGGAAATGGGAAAAAAGTGGGTGCGGCGGGTCCCAGACCCATTCCAATCGATTCAGGATCCAAAATTTAGTGGAAAATGATACCCCACACGCCCAGGTTCCAGAAATCTCGAAAACATATTTAAAATGAGTAATATATACCCAATTTGACCCATTACTTCTTCCAGTGGATGCCAATCGTCCTGAGACCCACTCCATTGGATTCAGCTTCCAAGATTTAGCGGAAAATGATACCCCACACGCCTAGGTTCCAGAAATCTCAAAAACACATATTCAAAATGGGTAATATATACCCAATTTGACCCATAACTTTTTCCAGTAGGCGCCGATCGTTCTGGGACCCATTTCATTTGATTCAGCGTCCAAAATTTAGTGGAAAATGATACCCCACTCGCCTAGATCGCCCAAAATCTCGATAATCCGTTTTTCAAAAAACACATTATGACCCCTACCCCGCCCAAATTTGGTCCGATTGGGCTGAAAAGCTTGGAGGACCGTCCCAGGCCGGGAACAGACCCCTGACCCAAATTTCAGATTTTTAGAAAATTTTCTACTACCAAAAACGGCGTGGACGGCGGACGGCGTACGGCGGACGGACATTGACCTTTTGGTTGGTTATTCCTTGAATAATCAACCTATGTTTTCATGCAAATGGTCAACCTCTCTGATTCGGCTCAAAATTTTTTTCTGGACGTTTCATGATGTCCTGATCAAAAAAGGTCAATGTCCGTCCGCCGTACGCCGTCCGCCGTCCACGCCGTTTTTGGTAGTAGAAAATTTTCTAAAAATCTGAAATTTTGGTCAGGGGTCTGTTCCCGGCCTAGGACGGTCCTCCAAGCTTTTCAGCCCGATCGGACCAAATTTGGGCGGGGTAGGGGTCAAAATGTGTTTTTTGAAAAATGGATTTTCGAGATTTTGGGCGATTTAGGCGAGTGGGGTATCATTTTCCACTAAATTTTGGACGCTAAATCCAATGAAATGGGTCCCAGAACGATCGGCGCCCACTGGAAGAAGTTATGGGTCAAATTGGGTATATATTACCCATTTTGATATGTGTTTTTGAGATTTCTGGAACCTAGGCGTGTGGGGTATCATTTTCCGCTAAATCTTGGAAGCTGAATCCAATGGAGTGGGTCTCAGGACGATTGGCACCCACTGGAAGAAGTAATGGGTCAAATTGTGTATATATTACTCATTTTAAATATGTGTTTTCGAGATTTTGGAACCTGGGCGTGTGGGGTATCATTTTCCACTAAATTTTGGATCCTGAATCGATTGGAATGGGTCTGGGACCCGCCGCACCCACTTTTTTCCCCATTTCCCCCATGTTGAAGAAATGAGTCTCCATGCGCCTGGTCCAAGGAATAACCAACCCCTGTGTAAGAATTTGCAGCGTTTTTTGATCTAGACACCATGAAACGTCCAGAAAAAAAAATTTGAGCCGAATCGGAGAGGTTGACCATTATCATGAAAACATAGGTTGATTATTCAAGGAATAACCAACCAAAAACTAGAATAAAAAAAAAATTAAGAAAATCAAAATGAATTAATTCGTTTTCTTCACTTCAAGTGACCTGCTTGAAGTTTTGACTAATTAAATAGGTAGCATTAATTATAAAAAGGTGTTGTTTCAATGAAATTTGAGTTTTGTGAAGTTATGACTAGAAAGTTGAAAGCCGTTGAAACAGTGACTCCCAATTAGAGCTCGCGCAAGATGATTTAATTACGCCAGCACGGCTGGAAATGGTGGAAAGGAGGGGGCTACAACAGTGCTACATGACGTCAGTGTTTTTACTCCCTACCTGTAGGTTGAGATGGGAGTTTCGAGTGTTTTTTGACCTCTAGACCCCCGATCCGCCTCCCACTACCCTTCACGCTTCCTGTTAGCTTTTCTTGATTCCCTCTTTTTTTGCACGGGTTTTTCTTTGGTCTCGCTCGGTCAACGCTGGGATAACACGAGCCCGTTTCCTTCGTTCTAATCTCCGCTCTGGAACTTTCCTACCGGCTAGAGCTCGCCAGAACCTTTTCTGCTGACAAAAAAGATAGGGCATTTCCAGTCTGGAGCCAGGATTACGCATTTGATACGGGTGGGCGTGCCGCCGCTACGCAGAGAGGGAGGAACTAGATGTCGTCTCACTGACAATCCTAAATCAAACATAGTAGTTGAGCGAACGCCGAGATAAAATGTACCAGTAAATTATAACTAAACAATATTTTTATGCATGACACACTGTTACTAAACTGTGCTTTACGGAATCGGAAACTCCATAGTTTCACCACGGGACACCAGGACCGCATCTTCTATCAAAATATTTAGTGGCAGGTTTATCATAATTACATTAGTTATTGAAGGGAAATAATAATTTTTCCTGGCAGCAGCTTGCTGAGTTCACTAGTCGCAACAATGTTCAAAGAAAAATGAAGTCAACGGGCAAGGTTGCTTGAATATGAAGAAGAGGACGGGACGAGGCAAGCGATTGGCATCCCTGCAGCTCCGAGTCCGAGACCTCTGAGGCTGTGTACCGTAGTATTTAATACCATAGTGTTGCCCTCTTCCACAGTTTTCTATAAACTAGATGCTTCACACTTTCCTGAGACTTTGTTCCATACTTGATATGGTAAGAGGAATGACTAGCGGTCTTTGACAGTGGTTCCGTCAAATGTTCACGACTGGAATAGTTCAAAGAGGTCAAATTTCAACGCAGCAAAGTGCCTTTGTTGGCTTGAAAGTAGATAAAACACGTAATTCCAGTACGTTTAATAGGTACAAATTCAAAAACGAGTTAAACACGGTGTCCGCAAGATGTCGTTCGGGATGAAATTGAGTGAGATATTTTCAACAAAAACCAATCATATCTACCACCCCATCCTCAGTGATTATGAAAATCGTCGTTTCGTTCGACCAGATAAATTCACCTCCGTTCGGGTCGTAAACGGCATATAATCGGAAACACCTTCTCCCCGTGAACCAGTCCCAAACGTAAGCGTACCTGAAAGAAATTATGTAATAGGTCCGAAAAGTCAGAATTAAATACAAACAGAACGTACGAGAAAACCCTTATGAAAACCCATGAAATTATTTCATACCGTTTTCCTGTAATGCCTACAGAATGCCATTCGTGGGATTTAGTCGAGCGAGCCTTATTATAATAAAATACAAAAATACGGTGAAGTTACTCGCCTGTCAGTAAAAATTGTGATGAATGTAAAAGCCAAGTTCCTCAAGAATATCGGATCACCGAAAGTCGACACTCGTCTCAAAATGGAATTAGACCTGGAAAAAAATTTAGGTGGTTGGTCATAATAATTCATTAGATTGATCATTTTTTGGTATGGTCAAATTTTGTCTCCTTATTGTTGTACTCAAATTAATATAAACTAAAATTACAAAATACGATTTCTTTCGCGAATGGAAATTTTTAGGCATTATATCAGCTTGGGTCGTCTTCAAAAATTTAAATGTTCTCATTCGGATCTTCGAATTTTATTGGGAATGGGTAGCCATCTAGCCTTCTGTTGGTTCAATTTTGCACTGTAGGGCCATTCTGGATGGCTTGGCGTCATGTGATCGGAATGGACCATTTTGTTGAATTCATTAAATTTATTAAATGGTCAGTAAAAGGAGATGGATTTTTTTTTTTTTTTTTTTTGCTTCACGCCTTTCTTGAAATTAACTCTTGACTATGATTATTCGTGCGCTACGTAAGATACATTTGGAGAGACCTGACCCTCAACACAGGGCGGTATTGAAGGAGGGGTAGGTACAGCGAGATAAAAATCCTCTTCATCGACGGACAGCTGTAGGGCGGAATTGTGAAGGCAACCGCTGGATAGTGTAAATTGAACATTTCTATAAAGACCATAATTTCGATGAAACTTCGGCGGAGTCATCAATTGAAAATTAATTAATAATAATATACATAATAATATATATTATAAATTAATAACATTAAAATGATTGGCAGAAATTTACTTTTCCATTTCTCTTCTTTATAAGACTTTATTTTAATGATGAAATGAGAATAATTGCACTATGTCTCGAAACTCTATCGTTCGCCTCATTTCCTCGCTCATTACGGGTTTTCGTCGAAAGAGGAAGTGCCGCGTCATTTCATTTGCAAGCCTACCGTCTCTCAAGCGAATTTCAGTTCAATTTCTCGATTAAAGTGCTCGTGAAAATTAATTTACTGGCGTCAATATTAATCATGAGCGAGGAAATGGAACATAGCAAAGTTAGCAGGTGATGAAGCGTCGGTACTTCCTACGCTTTGTTGCGAAAACACGCCGAATGTGGTGAATTTTACGTAGTCTGACGTGTCAACAAATTACATTGAAAATGAAGAAAATATCCGAATTGGAGATACCGGTGTTACCTACCAACCTGGGCTCCCATATGCTGACGGCAGTTGTTTCCGCATAAATGATTAGTTCGTAGGATGTGGTTACCGTTCTGAAACAGAGGTATTCCTGGACGTGGTGCTCGGACAATATCTTGCCATCATCGCGGTGCCAGGCAATGATCACACCGGTGCATGTGAGCCCTGGTCCTGCAACAGCCACTCCGACCAGGAGACTGCCAGCGACGAGAAGCTTTTGCGTTTTACAAAGAGGTGTCGTCACTTCGAATGTCCATCTTTCTTCCTGCCAGAAAGACGAATAATATTGTGGTTAAAGTCACCGCATCCTCGAAAAGGAGAAAATTTTCTTCTGTAGTTTATTAACTTATTTATTCATTATCTGTATTCAATTTTTTGAAAACATAACGACACATCCGGGGTCAAATTATAAATTTTCATTTTTTATCTAGGCGGATGAACCAACTTTAGCGATTCCGCTATTTTTGGATCAGCCATAAGCTAATCTTTCTTGTAAACCAAATGTTGATGTCCTGGTAAAAATTAAAACCTTGAAATTGAGAGATCACAATATGTGAGCCTGAGTACTACACGATTATACATAAATGCGGACAAAAAAGTCAACAATATGTTTATTCAACTTTTGACCTGACGGTAGTCGAGATACATTGGCTCAAAGATCAGCAGAATATCACTGACAGAGAGACAAGGAAACTCGGGTTTTGAAAATGGAAGAGGGAGAAAAGAAACGTTCTCTCAATAAAGCCCAAATCTATGCATTAAGTTCTCCCGGACTGAGCAATTAAAACAGAGGCAGTTAGGTAAGTTTTCCAGGAATGAAGTAAATGAACGTTGTTTGCACAATTGTATGGAAAACAAACTTAGTGAAAAATGAATGTTTTTGCAATTCAAACATCTTAAACTCACTCCTTACCTTGAGACCGTAAGCGGTTACGTGTCTGATACTACGCGAAGCTGCATATATCAAATAAAGGTAGTCCTCATGCAGGATCATGTCCCTGATTTTGCACATTCGGTTGTTGATGTGAATCGTATCGGTCCTTTTCCCCGTCCTATCCCACACGTACACGCACTGAAAGTCCCTAACAGCGACGAACACACGGTCGGAACGAACTTCGAAAAACACGTCCTTCATTTTGCCCGGCTTGTATCTGGACTTCACTTGTTTGGGTTTCAATTTAGTTCGGTCCATAAATTCGATGAGAGCGTAGCCCATGTCGAAACATTTGGCGTCTGTGAACCCTTTAGCGAGGCTGAACATCTGCAAAAGCATGTGTTGTTGAACGACGCAGAAGTCTCCCATCAGTTTAATCTGAATGGAAAATTACGGGAGTCAAAATTTCAAACTCTTCACATCTTAAAAATTAAACAACATAGAAAATTACCAGACTGGAAACGTTAGCTTTTTGTCTAATGGCATAAAAACCTGTAAAATAGGTGATGGAAGAAGACCGTTGAATTCACAAACGAAAAACGGAAGCCTCTCGACGTTAAGGATAGTAACAGAGCCGTTAGCTTTACCCATAGCTAAGTGTAAACCGTCTGACGAGATGCAAGTGACGTCAGAATCGGTCGGATCCGTAAGCCTATAGCGGACCGTTCGGTTTCGCGCCCAATTCACTGGGAGACCCCTATTCCGCTCGTAATTCACCCTCCATTCACATAGAGGCTCTAGTGTGTCACAACCTGCAATATAAAAGTCCACTGATAAATAATAGGAGAGAAGAGAGAAACGGTCATCAGAATATCAGCTTACAAGTTATGGCAATTTGCTTTATAGTTACCTAACACTGTAATTTTTGTAATCTGTACATGATGAGAAAGCTTTTATTATTCCAAATAGCACTCATTCTTCCTATTCTAATATTAAGGGTACCCGTGAAGGAAGCGCGCTACCGCGGCGCAACCTGGCTTTCAACTCTCGCCCTGTCCCCAATGGATGACTAAAAATGATCAGATTCCTTTTAACTGATTCGTAATTCTGTCCTGAACACGCCTTTGAAAGAAAATTTTGATTATGACCAACAGAAAGCGTCTGAAATTGAGAGATAAGCCAAGCTTTCCGCGCATCATTCTATTTTGATTCCTGACCTTATTCCTCATCCGATCAGTCCCAAACTTTTTCCAGTTGTTCCTCGAATGGTTGTGGACAAACGAATGTAAGGATTTGTTTTTGCTTCATCAACATACTGTTGGGTGGCTAAAGAAAGAACTATTTTGGCTGTATTCAGCTACTCTTAACTTTGAGGGGATGTCACATTACAAAATCCCATGATTTACGAAATTCCATACATTCGTTTGTTCCTTTTTCCATTCTGAACTAAACAAAAAAAAGAAAACAAAAATCCGTCCACTCATTCCTGGGAAACTCTATTCGGAAGGTGAAAAAATGTGTTTTGAGAAAAACAGAGACAAAGACAGACAGCTCTACTCGCACATTGCCCTCCACTTTCAACTCGTCCCACCTTTCAATGCGCAGTGTTTTTTTTGGAGCTTAGGTAGAAGAAATACACACAAGATGAAGAAGAGTAAGACGATATCACGCTAAAAACCGGTAGTGGCTGAAATTTGTTTACTTTTCGATGGTTTGTTTACTTTTCCCGTCTTGCCGTCGCAGTTTCACTATTTTTTGCAGTTTTTCTCTCGGATTTTATAGTTGTTCTCTCGAACCTAATTCATTTTGAGAATGCCGAGAGGTTCTGCTACCATTTTCAAGAAGCAGAAAAGAATTCCGCCATGGATTCAGAAGAAATTGGATGGGCCCTGAATGTGGTGGTGAGATGAGTCTAGATAGTGGTGAGCACACAGGTTTAGCTGTGAACATTTCAGTGTTGTGTTCTGATTGCTCCTATTCTGCATTCTATTCAAATGCAAATACTCGTCAATTGTGAAGGTATCCTTTATCCAAATAATTGAATGTAATATATCAAAATTTTCAGCAGATTCTCTAGTTTTTTTATGCAAAAAAAAAAAGGTCATTTTGGGTCACCGGTACCCTTACATTATCTATTTAATTCATTGATTCGAGAGAAATAATTCATTGGCACATGAGTCATGGAGTGGGCGATAATCACACTCGTCACAATCCCCAATAACCCTTCAAAGGCACTCAAAATTGGGCTCATTCGATTGGTAGTTCGATTATATATATAGTTCAGTTGTTTCTTTCTACATAAATGAGTGAGCTTAGAGCAATCTTGAAACCAGCCGGTCAACTTTCGGGTGGTGACGAGAGACGATGTTTGCCCAACAGAACGCACAAACCCGGAACATGATCGACCGAAGGGAAACGAAAGTTTTGTTTTATTCATGAACTCCGTTTTGAGAGCCAGTAGAATAACTGAACTAAAACCAACAGTCGATGTGAAACCGCCAATGTCTATCAAGCTCACATGGTGTTCCCCAGACCAGGAAACCACAATAAATATGCGTAACTCGTATGGGTGACTCGAGAAGTAACTATCATAGCCACTCTCTTTCCATTTGGGTCCTAGTCGCGCTCACTTTTAACTGTTCAATGGGCTTAAGCAAAGGCAGGGTATCGGCGAAAACGAGTTTCTGCGATTTTTGGGCGCTCAGTATAATTTTTAACTAATTTTCTTTGAGTAATAACAACCAATAGCAATACGTACAACGTATAAGGATACGCCTCAACCGCTGTGGCCAACATTATTGCATTTAGGAGCTCTCTCATCACTCTAGTTCGGGTTGAGCGTGATTGGAGGACAACCAAACAAGTCGAAAAGGTGAGAGAACCTTAATTTCCCACACAACCTCGACCGAAGAGCCTTTCAGTGAACTCAAGTAGCCAGAAAGCTCTCGGCAACGCTGTCGAACCTCATTTCAACCTTATTCTTAATTAGGCAACTCACCAGCTTTGATGAGCTTGGGCGGAATGTGGGACTTGAAGTTTTTCACCATGTTCAAAGTCGTCCACTGTTCAGCGCGGCAATGCCGCCTCCACAGAGGCAAGCAATTTGTCAAGTCTCTCCATATTCTCGAAACCCCCGCGGATCTCGCTAAATCCCTTGCGGAAAGGTAGCTGAATATCTTCTGTCCCAACTCAGGTGGCAAGCTTCCCACAATGTCAAATTCTAGATCTTCTCGGTCCTTGAATGAAAAAAGTATACATAACTAATGAACAACTTCAAATTTAAAGGTATTCACACATGTGAGGCTGAATCTGAATCTGAGCAGACGATGGGCCTAAAAATAATAAAATAACATAATAAAACCACTCGTTCATGATTTCTTCCAGTAATTACGCTTTTGGTTGGTTATTCCTTGAATAATCAACCTATGTTTTCAGGCAAAAGCCAACATCTCCGATTCAGCCCACAATTTTTTTTTCTGGGCGTTTATTCTTGGCGATCTAGGCGTGTGAAGTATCATTTTCGACTAAATTCTGAACGTTGAATCCAATGTGACAAGTCTCAAAACGATTAGCTCCCACCGAAAGATGTTATGGGTCAAAATTGGTATTTTGAAAGTGGGTATTCGAGATTTCTGGTACGTAGGTGTGTTTCCGGTATAATTTTCCACTAAACATTGGACACTGAACCGATTGGAATGAGCCTCCTTGCTCCTTGTCCGGAAATAACCAACCTTTGTGATATTAAGTAATAATGATAATTACCTACCTGGTAACCAAGGAGAAATCCCCAATCGTAGTTTCCTGTATAAATAAGTGTAATACTCGTATTACCTATCTTTTATCGTAAAAATGTTGCTTTACAATGCTTGACCAGCGTGTATTGGTGGGGGACCAAATAGTACGAGTATTTGAACTGAAAATCCTCCATTACTGTAAACATTAAAAAATGAGATAAGTTTCGTTATGAAAGTTGACCCTCGCATTTATCAGGAGTGAATGATGTCTTTATTCAGGAGTAAAAGGCTTTGGGATGGAGATGAAAGATCCTAGAACGGAGAATTTCCAGAGGGTTTTTAGTTAAAACCACAGTGAAATGATGAAAACGGTTTGGAGGAACAGCTCTCAAGAAACGCTTCCGCCCTCTAAATGAGCTCGTCCTTTTCTAAGTATAAAAAGACAAAATCCCGAAGACAGAGTTCCGCGTGATAGTGAATAGGGCAGGCATCTTTTGAATTGGTAATACCCTCCCATTTTCCAGGCTCATCTTAATTTCATGAAAACGGAAAGTGGTGTGGGCCCTGAGCCTGGTTGGTAGGTGGCCTTGCTCCCCCCAGTCTGGTCGACATCATCAATGAGCTCTTCTTGGATTATTGAAACCGTTCACCACCCCCCTTCGAGTGCCGAATCGTTTCAGCATAATTGCGTTTGCCTGGAGACCCTAGCGTCGAAATGGGGAACGCAGAAGGTGGATCCTCAATCAGTATTCGGGTCGCAGTTTCGTTCGGCGGTGCGGCAAACGTGCCTTCACACATGAACGCACGTGGACTCGGCTGCTGTGAAAATTTCGCCTTGAAAATACAAATTTTATCGCGCTTTTATTCAATAACCGGATACTTCTTCCATTTGCTCCAGCATTCCACGAAGGAGGTTGATAATAGAAGGTTCTGACCATGTGGTGATTCGTGGGAGGTCTGCCCTCTTCTGTAATGGCACCTAGAAAGCCCCCCTCCCCCTCACACTCCCCCACGCCATCAAAACCATCTAGCCTTTTGGGAATTTAAGTTCTTCTCCAGGTTGTATGTTGAATGTACCATGCAATAAATTGGAATATAAACAGGGTGTTAACCAATAAAGTTAGCAGCCTTCAAGGGGCAGATTCTACAACTCATTTGCAACAAAAAATCTGCAAATTCTTACACACGGGTTGGTTAATCCTCGAACCAGGCGCATGGAGATTCATTTCTTCAACATGGGGAAAACGGTGGGTGTGGCGGGTCCCGAACCCATTTCAATCGATTCAGGGTCCAAAATTTAGTGGAAAATGATACCCCACACGCCTAGGTACCAGAAATCTTGAAAACACATACAAAATGGGTAATAAATACCCAATTGGACCCATAACTTCTCCCAGTAAGTGCCAATCGTTCTGGGACCCATTTCATTGGATTCAGCGTCCAAAATTTAGTGGAAATGATACCCCACTTGCCTTGATCGCCCAAAATCTCGAAAATCCATTTTTCAAAAAACACATTTTGACCCCTACCCCGCCCAAATTTGGTCCGATCGGGCTGAAAAGTTTCGAGGACCGTCCTAGGCCGGGAACAGACCCCTGACCCAAATTCCAGACTTTTAGAAATGTTTCTACTACCGAGAACGGCGCGGACGGTGGGCGACGTACGGCGGACGGACATTGACCTTTCTTGATCTAGACACCATGAAACGTCCAGAAAAAAATTTTGAGCCGAATCGGAGAGGTTGACCTTTATCATGAAAACATAGGTTGATTATTCAAGGAATAACCAACCAAAATGACTCTTATGCCTATTTTTAACGGCTTAGTTTCCGAGTTATTCATGATTTATGATTTTTTTTTTCCGTATTTTCGACCTGACATCACTAAAACGGCCATAACTCCCTTAATTTACAAAGTAATCTCAAGTCTGAGTACACTGTTGTGAAGAACGTTAAATTTCCCTTCCGATGGGCCACTTAATTTCTGCAATAAATAGTACTAATATTCAGTAATTTAGCCCAAAGTTAGGCTACCAAAATCCAAGAATTTGAGGGGCCCATCGGAAGGGAAATTTGACGCTCTTTCCATCTGTGTACTCTGACTTGAGATTATTTTGTAAATTAAAGTAGTTATGGACGAACACACGAAAAATATCTTACATCGTGAATAACTCGGAAACGAAGCCGCTAAAAAAGTCCTAAAATACATTTTTTGTTGCAAATGAGTAGTAGAATTTGCCCTTGAAGGCAAAACCTTAGGGTTAACACCTTGTATATTGTTCCTATTACGAACTACCTTTTCATTGAAAACAAGAACCCTTCCCCCAAAGTAAGGTCTTGCTTGATTCGTACAAATCAATAAAGTTAGGTAACACTTATAAAAGCCTAAAAATGAGTAAAACGACTAATTCCAAATTTTTAGACTGAACATGAACTGCGCTTTGAGTTTTGCCTGCAATGACGGTCGCAAACATGAATTTCCGTGTTCAAAAACTTCGAGCGCGACAGCTCCGTTTATCCAAAGTCCCAGCGTTAAATTAGTTCTATTATTTTCCTCGTGACCCGGAATTTTCCTCATCCACTAACAACCACCCTTCACAACCGAGGAGTCAACTCCAGGGAAACGTTCTTACAAGACCGGAGAAACTTCGAAACTTAGCTCGCTCGGGGAGCGATACTTCATCGCCCCGTTGAAACAAACAAATTGATTCCAGACAAGCGGAACTCACCTTCAAAGGCATATCCATCACTTGGGTCGAGTCCGAGGAAGTTGAACGTGTCACGGAGGTAATAAACAGAACGAATGATTGATTTCGAAATGAGTTGGCAATGTTTCAAGCTCAATCGATCTATTTTTAAATGCATTTTGAGCTCCGCTCAATGAAAATGAAATGAAGGGGCTAATTTCGTAGCAGTTATTCAGTGAGTATGTCCCACCTAGTGGCCGACCATCTTCATTTTTTTTAGGTATGAAGAACTTTGTCGCATTTCGTACCTTACCGAAAAATTTGCGTTCACGTTTCCCACGGGTGACGGGTTTCCCAAAGGTCGTATTTTCATTGCGTTAGCAGACGAACAAAATACGAGTAGTTTAAATCGATTGCCAATTCAGAAACAGTAGCGCTGCCACAATTTTCTTGAGAGACTGGAAAAATAAAATATTGATCACAGTTACTATACGCTTACTCTTATTCGCAGTTGAAAAATATATGCTGTACGAGGGGTTGCCCTTGAATTTTGTGCTGAAGTCAATGGGAAAGAAAATGCTGGTAGAAGGGAATCATCGATGTAAGGGGAGGAATTTCCCGAATATAGATCAATGTGGAACAAAATTCAACGACATGTTTTAAATAAATCATTAAAGGACAAGGGGGATTCTAAATCATTATTTGTTTACTCAATCTGGAGTAAGAATACCCACCCCACAGTCCAGCTGCAGCCCCAACTTTACTATGACTATTACCTGTTCCTGCAATAATGCAATGTTTCTTTTCGTTGGCTATTGATTAAATAATCAACTTATGTAACCTTGCCAGAGGTCAACCTCTCATGATGTCTGAATCACAAACCAAAAAGTCCGGCCACGCCGTTTTTGATATGGTTTTTGGTGATTGGTATGGACTACTCTATAAAAGTCTTGATGAGGGACCTCTTTCCGGCTCTAGGTGATCCTCAAAACTATTTAGTCCGATCGGACCAACTTTGGGGAGAGTATAGGTATAAAAGTGTTTTTTGGAAACACAATTTTCGGGACTTTTCGACAACTAGGCTTCTGATGTATCATTTCCCACTAATTTTGAGACGCTAAATCTGTTAAGATGGGTACCGGAATGACTAGTGTCCCCCAGAAGTGGGTATTGGTAAAAATAGGTACCCAACTACCCATTTCGAAAGTTATTTTCACGATTTATGGGCACCACCTAGGCGTGTTGGTTATCATTTTTTACTAAATATTGGAGCTGAATCGACTGGAATGAGTCCAGGACACTCCACACTCGCTGCTTTCACCATAATCTTGCTCCAAGGGATATATAAGAAGAATTTGCAGCGTTAATTAATTGCAGCCTTGATTGATCAACCTGTTTTCATGTAAAATGTCAATGTCATTTCAAATCGTTAGACTGAAACATGAAGTCAAACTGAAATACGAGATGCAAAATTTTCGGGCAAATTTTTCTGATCAACCGGAGACATGAAAGCGAGTCTGCAAGGATGGAAAAAGTTATCGATAAAAGTTGAACTCGTTCCACCAGGCAACGAAAGGGCAGCAGAATATCACCCCCAACTAAAAGAAAGTAGGTAATACGAGCCACCACAATTATGCACAACGCAGAATCAAAGTTTTTATTTTCAAAAAAAAAAAAAAAATTGTGTTGCACAAAAAATCCTATTTTGTAGAAATTAGGTACGTGTCTATACAATTATCGAGGAATTATTGACCACGCGTGGACAAAACAAACGTAGTATAACAATAACATTTGGACCTTATTCAAATTAAAAATGTTCGCCCATGAACACCAGTTGGACCGCGAGCTCCCAAGCAACAAAAATAATACTCACACATCTCGTATTAGAAGGAAATCACTTCTAAAAAGAGGACAGTCTTACATCACTAACTAAAGAGTCGTCGATCGAAATGACGGCCTAAAGTAATTTACGACGAAGTTTTCGTGGAGATAGATAATTTATTAGCAATCCTCACTGACAAGGTTCTGAACCATTGAATGTCTTTTTTCAACTTCATTTTACACAATTTTTCTAGCAAGGCGAAAAATAGATCTAGCTTCTAGCGATTTTTCGAAGAAAACTGGTTATTTTCACACAATGAGAACCGGAAGACTTTGACCTCGCAGCCGATTACCGGCGAGAACGACACCAATATTTACGCACACAATTAAACACACAAAATGAGCTGTTTTTATTAAGATAGAGAATGATGTTACAGGAGAACAAGAATAAATATAAATGCGAATGATACTCATAAATCTGGAAATATAAATATGAATACAACTAACGCAAAAACAACTTTTTTTTAAACCACACTAAATTCTACACCATTTGTTTTTCAGAAATTCGTGGTTTAAATAATTACATTTTTGTTGCGAAATTTACTCGAATTTTCCCATTTTCTTACTTGTTTTATTACAATCGTACGATTCTCGAGTAAATCGTACAAAAATCCTCATTTTAGGCTTTCTATCAAGTTTTTGAGAATTTTTGTTGTTTAATTCAAAATTTTTCTATTTTTAGGAGTTTTTCTGATCTTTTGCGTGAGATTTCTTAGTTATTGGGGATAGTTATTTAAATTTTCTTTTTCTGTTGATGTCATTAAAAGAAGTATTTTTCTGAATAAATTATAAATTCCATTTTCCTTCTTCCTACAAAATGTGTTTATGAAGACTTTACATTTACTGATTCAAGTAACGTTCACAAAAATACATTAAATAGGCACAAAAGTGAATATTCATTTATTTACAAAATTTTGAATTGAAAATAGTTTCAAGTTCAAATTAATATTTCTATAATAATTACCATACAAATTATTAGTATCCACATTCATTTCCAGGTTTACGAAATAAATTCCCATTTATATTAATAAATTATTAATTAGACCCATATCTGGTGGGCGCAGCGGTTTTTGCAAATTTTACGAACTATCGGATAGGAGAAAAGAAGAGCACAGACATCAATCTTAGAACCTGACGAAGCGCCGTGAAAGAGGATCTAGAACGTCAAATATAATTGACTAGAGAAGGCTACGACGATTACACGACTTTGACCATCATTTTGCGACAGGTCATTGGGTCAAGTAACCGGTTATAAGTCAAGAGCGGCCGTAGTTGAGCGTTTTCGCGAGTGATGTCATTAAAGCGGTTTCGGCCAATTGATCATTTGTGAATGAATTTTCTTATCCATTTAAATTAAATCGCTAAGAGGTAAGAGCGTGAACGAAACGCGTCCAAAACAACGGAATACGTCGATTCTTCACCAAAGAATCATAAGGCAGCCTCCTGCCATAATAAAGGTGCAATGGGAAATCTTAAAGCACGATAAAGTGGAAAATTAAGCGATTTGGCATTGAGATGTGATGGAGACGTATTCAGCGGACATCTGACAGTGTCTCAGATATCGGTAGGTACAAGAAAGGAGTTTCCGTCACTATATTATAGTCCTCAAGTACATCGGAAATATGTTCTTTCTACGTCACCATAAAAATGTTTAGCATCGCAAACAATATTTTATCTTAAGGCGTTGATCAGCAAAGTAAGCGGACCGCGTGCGACTTTCCATCGTTTCTTACTGCTGATCGCGCCATTTTGTACAGAATACACAACATTTTAGCTCAAACAGACATTTCCAGTAGGTCAGATTAGTCTTTGACCTGATACGAATAAAATCATCATTGGTTGTAAACATGAAACTTTACGAATGTATTCTATTACAAAACCCAACGAGTTTGGACAAAGTTTGGGCTGTTAGTGTTCTTGTCGTTCTTCCTTGAATTTTGTTTAGTTTTTACGGTTTCTTGTCAAATAAGGGAAAACGTCACCAGAAAATGAGCTCTCTTCCTCTCTGAAAATTTCTGTAGATCTTGGGTTGATACAAGTGCAGAAAACCAACAAATACTCTAAGTTCCTCTCTTCGCTGGTGATTTCTACCGAAATTTGTAGCATTCATCTTTTATTTGGATATTGAGGTGAAATTATAAACTTTCTTTTTTCTCCTGAACCTCAAACAAACCTACTTTTGTCATTTAAAAAACATGTTATTCGTGATAGTCAACCCAACCACCGGAAAGTCGACATGTCCTCAATTTTTTTATTGTAACAAATGTTCTTAGTAAACGAACCAAACTGTAAAATACCTCCTGTCTTCTCGAAAAAATTAATAAATACATTTTTTTTAAACTCATGCAAGGAGGTTATGGTGTTTTGGAACAAACATCAGTTTGGCACCACGACACACCGAATATAATTCAATACACAAAACTTTAAAAATTATCTATGTAATAAAACTCACGTTTTAGAAGGAGGCGACATTCTTCATCGCGGCAGTCGGTACTATCCTTCCAAATGAATTTTCATGCTTAGAGGCACCAATAGCTTTTGACGCTTCAACGAAATTCACGACTAACCGCGTCCAAGTCAATTTCATACGCCGCCTAATTAACGAGAAGTTATAATTACAACCCTTTCTGAAACTGACGTAGCCTCGGCTGAGAGTATTTATAATTATTGCTTCATGACCAGAAGAGCGAACAACTCCAACGGAGAAAACGTTAGATGATATTCATACCCAGACATATTCTTTACACCAATAAGCGGAATTTTTTTCTACTTTTCAACAAGATTTTTTTTATTACAAAAATATCAATAAATCACTTTTTTTAATCAATTACAAGACTAATTTTTAAACAATTTACGGCTGAATCAAGGTTAAACAAAGCTCGTCTCACCTATAATCCAGTTCACTTATGTTAATTTATACAGCCAAGTATTACATAAAATATCGTAATGAAACACTAGCAGTACTTATCACAATCATTTATTCTGTAGATTATTTCATTTTTATTCTTACATTACAAGCTAAAAGAACTGTTCCTAACGCTAAAAATACGATGGACAGAAAATCTTGACGTAACGATCACACCCTCGAGCGAGATAAAGTTTTAGTGAAACGCTACTCTATCAAGCTTCTTTTTTATCAAAGGGGTGGAGTTTCATTTTTTGTTTTTCATTCTTTTTTCTTTTACTGAACCTACATTTTCGTCTAAATTAAGGAAAAGAGGTCGCTGGAAGGAAAAGTGTAACGTGAAAGTTTGATAAGGCTTCCACGAGGGTTAAGCCTCTCTGGCGGAAGCAAAGGCAGATTTAAAAAGGTCGAATAAAAAGAAATCTCAGCTTCTTAATTAGCGGAAATGAACATTTTCACCCGCACCCCGTGTGATGTTATTCGAAATTTTGAAGTGTACGTTTTGTAAAAAGGCGTACGATGAGCCTAATCAGCAGTTACGATTATTCACAAATTGCACGGAATTAGCCTTAAGGGGAGCGTGGGGATGTATGCAAATGAAGTTTTGAATTGAGCAAATTTAGGAAACTCATCGCCTAAAGGTGGTATTTTTTTGAGCGGACGTTGTTACAACAGTACAACATTTAAGGTCCTTCGAACAATTGAAAATGAAAATACTGTTCCATACGCACTATAAAGGCAGTGATTGGGGGTAAGGTCAAGCGGGGTAGTCTATTCTGTTGGGCACTGTCTGCAACCCATCAATACACTGGAAAAGGTGATTTCCGACTTTTTTGTCAATAAATTATTTAAAAAACACATAAAAATAATTGAAATGAAAATTAATAAATAAATTATTAAAATAAGAAAGCCCAAAACAAAATTGAATAAAAAATATAACTAAGCAGAATAAGAGGCACATGTCAGCATGAAGCACGGACCTCGAAGTAATTATCCGGAAAGTAGGTATCTATTACATTTCTCAATTCCTCCTTCCCAGTTCATACAATGTTCTTTGATAGGTGGAGATGCTACAAACGCCAAAAGCTCAATCACCCATAAAGTGTATCTTCACACTTGAAAGGACACGAAAAAGGGCAATTTGTTATTAACATTGAGTGAATAATCGGTAAAACTGCTCATTGACTCGGAAAATGAAAGAATACAAAAACGTACGCCACATTTTACAAAAATTGACTGTTTAGTGATTGAAACCCGTTGACGAACGACTTGATCGCGTATTTTGGACGTCGGTACAAACTACAGGGTAGTCAGAGTAGTATTGTCAGTTGGCAGTAGTTATGGTCGCTTCGAGAGTGAAAGGAGTTACTTGATATATGAAACATCGGTTACACACTCTGACCGGTTTTAGGTGACCGAACCGAGGAAGTGGAACGGAATTTGAGCTACAGCGGGCGCAAAATACCTGAAAAATAGAGAAGACGGTTAGCAGGTTGTGGCTTTTCACAACAGACAAGCACAAACACGGAATTTGATAGTTGAAATCAGAGATGTGTCAACTATAGACACATAAAGCTCAGAGTTGACGTGTCTATTTACAGCGGTTTTGCCATTGAACCAATCTTAGGTTTCTATAAAACGCCCCGCCCCTTCTTATACTCCGTACAGTCTCTGACACCATTTGGCACAAACTACGAAGGTTATATATAAAATGAATCCCCTTCCGGGTCTCGCCATTAAGGTTAGAAACGTCCATATTGTTTAAGCTGAAAAAAATTGGGGTATTACTCTGCTCTGAGGCAGTTTGTATCTGTTAGGCAAGCAAGTCCGTCTTTAAAGATCATTCAACGTGGAGGTAAATTTTGGAATAATAACTGTGACGTTTCTAAAACATGTCATAATGTTATTCTTTCGCATCATCAACAAAGAACTCGTAGAGGACACCCGTATAACAGGGAAAATTACTGCTAGTTTGACAATACCAGTAAGACAAGAAAAAAAGGCTGATTATTCCTTGGAGCAAGAGTATGAGGGAGGTTCCCAGACTCATTCCAATCGATTCAGCGTCAAAAGTGGAAAATTATTCCCCACATACCTGGTACCCAAAATATCCCAAAAATCATGCTTCAAAATCACTTTTACCCATACCCTTTCCCGAATTCGGGCTAAAAATTTTCGAGGACCCACTATAGCCATTCAAACTTCATCAAAATTTCAATTTTTTAGAAGTTCATCTTCAACCAAAAAAACGGCGCAGGTGGCGGTCGGCGTACGCATTTAAAACACAAAACCTTAATAAAATGTCAAATTCTGGAGAGGCTAACCCAGGCAAAGGAACAAGTTCAAGGAATAATAAACCACAATGCTTGGTTGCCAGCAGTCCGTGCCGTTTTCAGTATAACAAAATTTTCTAAAAATTTGACATTTTTCTCAGAAACCTCTTCTTTCTGGCTCTACTTGTTCCTTGAAACTTTTCAGCCCAATCGGTCCAAAGTCAGGAAGGGTAAGTATGGTGAAAATTAATGTGTTTTTTGAAACTCGATTTTCTGGATATTTTGGGTATTAGGAACAAGGATCATTTTCCACTGAATTTTGGACGCTGAACTGATTGAGATGACCCCGGGCGTAAAGCTTCACACCAAACAGGAAAATGGGTCAAAAAAAAATGCATTTTGAAAACGCGAAACATGGTAAACATTCAGTTGCTTAAAGAAAACATACTCCCTAGAATGATTCCCGCGTTCATTTGTGGAAGAACGCCCCCAAAATACCACATTTTCAACGGTAAACTCAAATTTATTTATTTATTATTACTATCATCGAGTTTCAAAAAACACAGCCCCATCCATTATTCGAGGAATAATCAGCCAAAAGACGAATTTGCGGCGCAAGAATCTCATTATGTCGGGAAAGGGCATCAATCTGTAGAGCAGTTGTGCTGTAGTTTTAAAAACAGGAGGATCCAACAAGGCATTAAACACTATTTTTATGGCAATGTAGGTTTGTTCCACGTGTTCCCTCAACTGATACCTGATTCCCACATTCATGAAACAGCGATTGGACATCTTGAGATCCTTCTGACTCCTGTTTTCACTCAGCTATGGCGATTGGCCATGATTCGTGGACTACTTAAGGTGAAAACTCAAACACTTACCTTCCCACAATTCCGGCAATGATGTCTTCTCCGGACGACGGTGAATGGTGATGTGCAGGACATACACGTTGGAGCAGCTTGGTCGGGCACCCACGAAGGAGCCGCTTCAGTTTCCCGTTCTCCCCACTCCACGGCGTCTTCGCCACGTTCGCAACATTCGGCTAGAATTATTGAAATACAACTTTATTAACCAAACATACCCGAAAAATACCAAAACTACAGGGCAGATGGCTAAATGACCAACTTATTCATGACTTCACTGTTTAAAAACAATTACAACAGCTGACGAAATAAATGTTGGGAATTCTATTTTTGCAAAAATTGAGTATTACTGACTCTTAAAAATTCTTTTTCGAAAAATCGCGGAGATTTTTCAAGTTTTTTTGTGGCTAGGAAACGATGTAAACTCAAAAAACCCTGAGTTAATAGTTAGCAATCTGGAACTATCAAAAAACGGCCACTTATAATATTGACTTCAATCCCTTAATCCCAAATTTCCATTCAGATTTGAATTTGGTTTTCTCCCAACAATTTCGACTTGGTAAATTCATCCTAAAACGTGCTTCTACAATAACAAATGTGTCAGAAAACGATCCTTAAAATTGAAGAGCTTATTGCGTTCCTCCTATTAAATCAGCTCTCAACTCAAAACCAATTTGTTTAAAATTATTTTTAGGTTGGTTCTCATTGATATAAATAATTAAAGATTCGCTCACAATTGTTTTCGTCCTCCACTGTGTCGTAATCACCAGGGTCACTGGCATTAATGAGGAAAACGGCTTTCAAAATATTTCGCAAATCTCCGGCGAAATTCGTTTGTAGTTGGTCAGCGACACCGGCGATGCAAATAAACAATCTTCGGACCAAATCTTCGCTGGATCTGAGAAAATACAAGCGTAAAATGATGATATTAACATGGAATGGTGTCATTCGCGAAGAAATTACGACACCCTTGACGATAACTTACCGGAATTTCGCTCTGGCTTCTTGACAAGTTCTCAGTTCGGCTGCTCTGATAGCTAAAGCTACTTCCATGTCGTCGTGGCAGTCGGAATTATAAGATGAGGTATCACTACTAGCGCTGCGACAATAATATCAATCATTAGCCAACAATAGTGCTTGAAGGGCAACAAGAGTTAGTTATGAAATATGGAATGAACTACAACTAACCAATTTGAAATGGGACTCGGGCAACTTGAGCAAGACGAATAGCTGCCATCACTCTCCCTGAAATAAATAAATAATAATAATACGTTTCTTTAAAAAATAGAGGATCAGATAACTGTGTAGGTCACCTAGAAAACTAAAGAATATTATTTTTTACACCAACGATCGGTTCAACTTCTGGGAAATAATCCCACGTTTTTCTCTCTGAATTTAGATGTTTTTCTAGGACACAAAACTTATCCAAAACAATAATTCAAACAAAATTTTCTTCACCCATTTCCACCCGTGATTCGGAACTTACATTCTAATGGGATTCGAAATGTCTTGTGGAGTGCTCTGCATACTGGCGAGTGATTCCCAATTTTCGTCGTAGTTCCTTCTGGGAGACGATTCACCCCAGCTTTCTGATATCGTCTCGCCTATGTTCTTATTACCGGGTGATTTCCTGGAACAACGTCAACCAAAAATAAGGATGAATGCGAAATCTGACTTTACGTAGGGACGGCATGTTTTGTCGGGATGTCGGAAAATGACGGTATTAAGTAACATATCGGACGTCAGGTGGGGCCTATCGCTCCCTCACCAGTGTGCAGAGACTAGCCTGCCATCACAGGAGCCATGCATGGTACTCCTACAGCCGCCATGGAGGTACTGCTGGGCCTGCCCCCTATAGATATCTTCATCAAGGGAGAGGCTGCAATGGCCTCCCTGAGGCTGAAATGGAATGGAACTTGGCGGGAATCAACCCATCAGGGCCATACTACAATTCTGAGAGAGATAAACACACCACTACTAGATATGGTGGCTGATGTCATGCCCAGAACTCCCTCCGAACCCCACCAATATAAGTCATCAATGACTTCTGCGGGGCGAAGGGTCGTACAGTGCTGTCCCAGTGACCTGATCTGGTACACTGATGGGTCCAGAATGGTGACAGGGACAGGTGCTGGGGTGTATGGAGCCAAACCTAGGTAGCAATACTCCACACCACTAGGGAAATACACCTCCGTTTTCCAGGCCGAAATTCTGGCAATCAATGCATGTGCCCTGGAGAGTCTGAGGAGAGGACATACTAATGCACACCTCCGCATTCTCTCCGACAGCCAGGCGTCGATTAAAGCACTCACAGCACCCAACATCTCATCAAAGGTGGTGAAGGACTGTGAACAGACTCTCTGTGCTCTAGCGGCCCGCAATACAGTGTCCCTTGAGTGGGTGGCGGGGCACAGGGGAATTGAGGGCAACGAAAAAGCCGATGAGCTGGCCAGGAGGGGCTCTAAAACCCCCTTTGTGGGCCCAGAGCCGGCTGTAGGTTTGCCCAAAAGCTCCTTCAGAGCTGCCATCAAGGAGTGGACGCACAAGAAACACACCGACAGATGGCGGAATATTGAGGGACATGTCCTGTACGACTTAAAACCGTACAATTTGAAGTCGTACGCTCAGACCCGACAGCAGCGAGGAAAACGATTCTATGTCCAGCAGGTGAAGTGTGTGCTTCGACAGCCCTAAAAGACCGCTAGAATCACGAGCCGGACCGCAGGAGTTCAAGTTCGGCCCGGAACACGCTTTGGACCCAGCAAAACCCGCTGGAGAACTCGGCCCTTAGAATCTGCACTACGGCAGCCACTCGAAGGCCTCCAGAAGAACCACCCTCTCCGACCTTCCAGAAGAACAGGCGAGGTAGGAAAGAACATTAGAATCAATCTGGTTGAGCTGATAGGTAGGAATTTATTTTGTCAAAATTTCTCATGTTAATATTTTATAGATCCCAATTATTTCAATTACGAAAAATATTAATTACCTAATCAAAAACAGTTGTTCTTTTTCTCCCCCCTTGCAAGTTCAAAGGTTGCGTCTAGGCATTGGGTGGGCAAACAGATTCCTGGCAGTGATGTCCGCTTAGGGGCTAAAACTGGCAGGAATATAACTCTTACATGTCCACAGTAAGCGTATGGTGGCAGAACCCCATCCATCACTCACCAAGGACCTACTCAGACTTAAACGCGGCAACCTAAGAGCGATAGTTGGCCTACTAACCGGCTTCGCTCCTCTGCGTTTTCATCTGAAGCAGACGAAACTGCAACTCACATAATCTTTGAGTGCCCAGCACTCACATCCCGCAGATACACCCTCTTTGGGACACAAACCCCAATGAGAACCGTACCCTGCAATACGTTAGTCCACAACCTAACAACCCTCATCAGGGGACTAGGGCTGTTTGTGGACTAAAGAATGAGACACCTAGAGAAGCACAACAAGCCACCAGGCTTCCGCGCTTGGGGCCCCCCATAACCCCTCCTCTAGGTGCCTTTTTACCATTTACCATTTACCAACATATCGGACGACTAAAAATTCATATTCCAGCTAAGGTGGATGGGATTTGAATTTTCCAAGTATTGTTCGGGTACTAGAACAGAATTTTTCATCATTTAAACGTTGTAAACACAGGCCTCTTCAATTCTGTTCCAATGCTGCTTTCAGGATTGAAGGATTGTTTGGAATTATATTCGCGACAAAGAAGTGAGGCCACACCATGATACTGCTCAGATAAACGGAGCTCAGAAAACATCTGAAAAATCTGCCCCTCCCCGACCAACATTATTGAATGTTAAGCATCCAATTGGGAAGCAATTATAACCCAAAAGTGGTAAAATCGCAATACTCAACGGGAATCTGCAAGCAAACAATTTTTTGGAAACTTGAGATAGAACGAACGCTTGGTGTCCTCGGGGGTATATATTCACGTCCGCTCAGCCATATGTTGCGCGAGCTATTATTCATTGCAAATTCATTCTATTCAACGTAATTAAGTGACAGAAATACTCACTTGTTATATAGGTTATAATTGGCAGTGTTGTCGTTGATTTTAGAACCTTCGACACGGTCCGCCATCTCTTCGTCGTCAGACTCGCCGCAATTACAACTAGGGTTGACGTCGGCGTCACGGAGGGCCTCCGTCCGATTTCCGGCGTCACCGAGAGAACCGTCGCTGTTGCTCTGAATGATGCCGGAGTCTTGAGGACTCCCTCGGTCCATCGGTACGGTCGGAGGCACTTCTATGATTTCAGCTGGACCTTCTTGGCGCGCCTTCGTCGTGTCCCGTCTCCATTGCTTCTCATCGCTTAAAAACGCAGATAAAATGAGATGAATCGATCTCCAATTCACCTGACGTGAACAAAGACACCACAGAAGACATTCTAACGCCTCCATCTCTCAGCCTTTTTTTTTCTCTCATGAATAAGAAGAAAAAAAGTGTAATAAAAAAAAAAAATAATCACATTTATAAAAGTAACAGGTAACTTGAATAAATAAACGATACGGCTTCGAATAACCGTCAGGCCCAAGTACGGGTCACCTGTCGTCAAACTCCTTTTGCGACCCAAAAAAACAATAGCCATGATTTTCTCGCTGAAAACGTAAATTTCTTTTTGAGGAACTGGTCGTCCTATTTTCCAGATTTTGCTCCGGTTTCAGCTTTCAGGATTGGTATGGTGAACTTTGATTTCATCTCCTGTGACGATTCGTTCAAAAAGTGAGTGATTTAATGTGGACAGCGCTCTTTCACGGGGGTTGGTTATTATTACACCAGGATCATGGGGATGAAAGTGGGAATGAAGTGTCCCGGTTTCATTCCAATCGATTCAGCGTCCGAAATTTAGTCGAAAACAATACCCCACACGCCTAGATCGCCAAAAATCTTAAAAATCAAATTAAAAAAAAAAAAAAAAATGACCCCTTACCTCCCCCTCTTTTTTTGAATTCGGTCCGAAAAAATTGTGGCGAATCGGAGTGGTTGGCTTTTTGCATGAAAATATAGATTGATTATAGAAGGAATACTTAATTAACCAAAAATGAACTGCACAAAGTTTTGAGGTGAACCTTGGCCGGCTGTGTTACCATAACACTCTAACGGAATATCCCCCGATGTTTCAAATTTTCAGCGCCCCCTGGAGGGGAGATTTAAATGAACGCCTCTTACTGTTGGCGCAGCCACCATATAATGTAGAATGATCACCACTAAACGGGTGGTATGAATAATTGAGAGGAATGGTACTCAATGAGGCGGGTGATTCAAGACCTTCTAACCACCTGGGTGTTCACAAATCTAGGTATTTCGAAGTAGCGTCCCTTGCACACTAGCTAACATCCATGAGCCTCACAAAATCGTCACTCGAGAGGTCGTAGAAAGCAAGAGACGATAAACAAAATTCATTAAATCCAAGGCAGACACAGAGGAAGCGGTACAAGCCCTCGGGAACATGGAGGTGTTTTTTAAAAAGCATATCTGGGGCAACGACATCAGCACTATTCTACTCATGAGTAAAAAAATGGATAATCAAATGTAAACTCTTTACACAGGGAAAACGGCGACCAAATCCAACATCAGGCCACAACTTGAGAAAGCATAAACTCTTTGAAAGCTACGAGTCGAATCGCAATGAATTAATGAAAATTTCGAGTGAAATTCTCACTTTACAACCTGATTAAGGAAATATGTAAATTGCCACTCACTTATTTTCCTGAGTTATCGGAGGGTCACTCTGACTTGGTTCTTCTGAAGAGCACAACATCCTTTCGAGCATCGTCAGTTCTTCTCCAGATAGCGTCCACAGAAGGTCCCTAATTTTCGTCAGGAGCGTCTACATTAAAAAAAAGGAGTAGGCAGGTAAAATACGACGGTACTCGAAACAGCCGAAATGATTAGGCGAAACATTCAAAATAAAGTGTGAGTGTTATATTATACGGAGGCATTAACTAGAGAATAACGCAAAATTCATTAATTTGAGAATCGTTGAAACATTTTCCAATGAACCGACTGCTCATTTTTTTGCGGCCTAAAATATGGTTACCTAAAACGAATCTTCGAACGGTTATAACATCTTCTGATACGACAAATATTTACCGAATCAAACTTACCTTAAATGGTCGAAACATATCAGACATAGGGTAACTCGGTGAAAGGGAGAGAGGTCCGTAGGGGTAAATGAGGAGGCCAGTAACAATGGCCAACCGGGGTATTGTGAACATGAGAGCTGGATCATACTGATCAACCATTTCTTGGGTTAACATTCCCGTTTGTAACGCCCTGTAAACAATATCAATCGATTAAATTAGGATAAGAAGAGAAAAATTTGGTTTTAATGAATTGTTAACTACAACTTTAAGTGTATTATTGGATGGTGAAAAGCATGTCTGGTATAAGAAGTATGTTAATATAGTGAAACTCTATATGACTACAAAAACATTAAAAAGTCACAATTTTATCAGAATTTCACACAAATTTACTTGAAATTGGTATAATTTGAATTTGGCTACAAGTTCTAGTAAAATTATATTTAATTGTAGAACAGAGGAAAAACGCTGCAAATTTCTTCACAGGTGTTGGTTATTCCTCGGATCAGGAGCATGGGGACTCACTCCAATCAATTCAAAGTCCAAAATTTAGTGGAAAATGATACCTCACACGCCAGAAATCTCGAGAAAAAAAAACACATTCAAAATGAGTAGATAGATACCCATTTTGACCCATAACCACTTCCAGTGGGCGCCAATCGTTCCGGGACCCGCTCATTGGATTCAGCGTCCAAGATTTTAGTGGAAAACAATACCCCGCACGCCTAGATCGCCGAAAATCTCAAAAATCCCATTTGTTTAAATACACATTTTGACCGAAAATCCAAATTCTTCCATATTTTGTCCGATCGTGCTGAAACGTTCTAAGGACCAACTAGACCAGAAACGGGTCTGACCAAAATTTCAGATTTTTAGGAAATTGTCTGCTACCAAAATCGGCGTAGACGGCGGAGGGACAATTGTTTATTTGTATCTAGAAAAAATTTAGACCGAATCGAAGAGATTGACCTTTTGCATGAAAAAATAGGTTGAATAACCAACCAATGGCGGAACCGCTTCAATCTTACTTGTTAAACACAATCAAGGGGATTGTTGGTTAACATTTTTGTAAGCGTTATTCCTTCAATGAATTTCTAAGAATCATTTGTCAACTTCAAATTTCCTCATTTCAACGATTCTACGACTCAACAGTTTCAGAATTTTCAAACAAAGCGAAGGTAGTCTTACCGATGCAGAGTTTCGGAAAACAAGACTATGACGCACTGCTGCATTTCGTATTCTTGAACGGTTTTCACGGGCACCATGGCGCTCACGTAGGCCAATTCGAAATCAGCTAACAGTCGATCGAACAACTGGAAACAAAAACACGATTAAATTATCACTGATTTGGTACAATTCAGCTTATAGAAGGACGACGGGTGGTGAAAGACGGTAAAAGCGTCATATTTTAAACAGATATAGTGATCGAATTGGACCAAACTAGAATCTCGTTGAGCGTTATGAAATAAGTGAAGAATATACTACTCGTTACAGATTCCTCTTCAAATCTTTACTATTCCCACATAGGTACGTAACGCATCAAATCAAAATAATTATAATCCAATCAATTCCACAAGGAATTGAGCACTGAAGAGCTCGAAGTGATTAAATTATCTTATATTGTCGTAAAATAGGTGTAATTTGAGTTCGTGCTATCCCAGGAAATTAGCTTTAAAATTATCGTGGTGTTTATAAAACCTTAAAATGTTTGTAATTTCTTCTCCTTGTTTCCCTATACCCAAAAAGCAAATGCAAAGCAGTGCCTGCTTGATTCGGTATTCTTCATGAGCTATTATCTTTGATTAGTTACTTGATGCGGATGGGAAAATGCGTTTATGGTCATCTTGACTCAATAAAATAATTTTCCTATGAGCCTGGCAGAATTTTTGAATAAATTGGTCACATTATGGTAACAGACTTTATAACAATTTCCAATTCTTATAAAACGAAAAACGTTGGGCGCATTTTGTATTATTATTATGAATGTTCATTTTAGAATCATATAAATATGAGATTTATATGAGGTAATACTAAACTACTGTTTATTTCTGACAATATATTAATTTTACAAATTATCTATGATAATTATTAATATAATTGAACATATGATTATATTATTTATAAATCACTAATTGTGATTGTAAATGAAACATTTTCATAGTAACTTATGAATATATTTAATTCTTTTAAAGTAAAATTTTATTTCTGCAAAATTATGTAACAAATATGTATTTGAAGATTTATTGTAGAAATCATGGTTTTAGTGTTCATTTATATGAAAAATTTTGAATTCGTTAATGATGATTAGTATTATTGCATATGACTATATCAAATGATTTCTAATGTTCACAATTCAATTCCGTGAAACTGTATTAACTGAATATTATGTCAACTGAATTAATATAAAAGAAATTTCATTTTATAGAAATGTGAGCTTGTTAGAAAGATCTTGATGTTTGAGTACATGCGCCCAACGTTTTTCGTTTTATAAGAATTGGAAATTGTTATAAAGTCTGTTACCATAATGTGACCAATTTATTCAAAAATTCTGCCAGGCTCATAGGAAAATTATTTTCTACTTTTTAGTGCATATGAAAAACGTTGTTTTTATAAAAGTTTTTTTATTCATGTACTATTATTTTCTACTTTTTAGTTTTGTTCGTTAGAAATTTGTAATGAAACTCGATGTCAATAACGTTCTTTTAATGCTTTTACGATAGTTATTTTGGATGTAAAACACCTGGTCTCATGCACGATGAACTTCTGGCGCTAAGCAACTCAATTGTCGTCATTGTTGACGGGTCCCAACCTAGTGATATATAATTTTATAATTTTATTTTATTGAAATTACTCAAGAAGCTCTTTAAATCATCATCAAAGTATTATAATATTGCATTGTCATCTGGTTCTGATCTATATGTAAAGTTTCAGAACTATAGATTGCCGATAAATGGTCGAAATTTGAGTTGAAAGATTTCGCGGACAAACAGACAAACAAGAAAGCGGGTTAAGAAAAACGTTTTAAAAAAAATGGAGGATTTCAACTCAACCTTCCATAAACAACAGCGTAAAAGACCATTTTCATGTTATCAAATTACGAAGTGGCTTCAACATGTTCATGGTTTTTCAAATTTAAATATTTTCGCTCATAGATTACTGCTGTGTGCTCCTTCCATTTCTAATGCATGTCTACCGTAAGGCTCAAGTGTTGAATAGATTGCACTTTATCTATCCCAACACAATTACAGCTATTGTCAGTTTTATTTTATCATTCATTTTAATTACCTCTCATAAGTGAATGTACAGGTTGATCTAATCTATAGAAGACCCCTTGTTTATGGCTAGTTCTGAACAACGCATCAATTATATTAATAGCCCTTTTTAGAGTCTTATGAAATTGTAGTCACGTGTGCACCATAAAAGCGGTTTATTCTTGTTCAAGCCGCCATTTCGCCATTTTCACGGACCCAAAACCAACAATGGCACGATGTTCACTAATACCCCAATGTCTTCTTCAGATCAAGTTGATTTGCAGTAAGAAATACTTTTCATCCTGGAAAATCCTATTATTTCAACATCACAGGGACGAGTTCGTTTTCATCATGACTGTCTTCAGGTACAAAGGGCAACTTCTGATAAATCGGATATGAGAAAAGATTATTGTTGCGTCGTCTTAAAGCGCATGTTTGAACCGAAAAACAAATAGTCAATTCCGGAAACGAGATTAGCCTCATTGTCGGTTCAGTTTCAACGCACTATTCAGTCGTTGTAACATTATTTTCCTGGGATATCGATCGAGGCGTAGTCGACTAAAGTAAATTTCTTCTGGCATGAATGGGGAATAGCTTCCACGCTCGACTTTTTCACAATCATTACATATTGTTTTCTGATATTCGTTATCGATCCATCAGTTTGGTTATTTCAAATCAATTCGGGTCCGAACAAAGTGAATGGTACGCTGCGAATTCTTTCACAGGGGTTGGTCATTCCTCCAGGAGCATGGAGAAAATAGGAGAAAACAGTTAGCGTGGAGTGTCCCAGACTCACTCAAATCGATTCAGCGTCCAAAATTTAGAAGAAAATGATATCCCACACGCCTAGATACCAGAAATCTCAAAAACCCACTTTCGAAATGCGCAGATAGCTATTTTGTCCCCTACTCACCCTCAGTGGGCACCAATCAGTCCAGGACCCATCTCAATGTATTCAGCGTCCAAAATTTAGTGGAAAATATAGTACCACACACTCCTAGATCGCCGACAATCTCAAAAATGAACCCGACCTCGAAATACACCCAAACAGTCCGTCTTTAAGAACCGCAGTGGAACATTTCAGAACTCCAATTCATCTTCGCACAACCAAATCACGTTAGAGAAAGTAAATTTCGATTTGAATAATCGATTACCTTGAGGGATTCGATGAGCCGCTCAGTCTGAAGATCGTTTGGAAAGGCGTTGTGCGAGCGAAGAGCAGCTTCACGGAGAAGGCTCCTTACAGTTTCCAGCGACTTGGTGAGCGCTTTGGCGAGCGGACGCATCTGCGCACTTTCGATTTCTCGATTCATGATGCTGGATCCAGCGGCAAGGCACTAGATCAAGACAAAAATCACGTCAGCTCTGTCAATAAAAATTGTCCTTCAATGTTAAAAAAAAAAAAAATAGTTAAAAAAAAAAAAAAAAAAAAACGTGATAGTAACGTGGTTTTTAAGAACTCCAAATCTGCGACTAAAACTTGCTTTATAAAAATTCAGAAATTTTTTTGAAACTGTATTTTGGAGTTTTGAGAGAGAAGAGCCACAAGGGAGATGAGTTATGGTCATATGGAAATCGGTAGCTCTTGAAAGAACGGCCAATATGCTCCATCGAGCACAATGTGCATGACGTCAGAGAGTGGTGTCCTGATTTTCTTGGGCATTTATTGACAGCCTACGAAAAATTCGACGGGTAACCCAGAATTTTTGACCCTCCAGGATTCTTCTTCTTCTCTAACAGCTTCTACGCCCGAATAAGCATTTTCTAACTTCCATTCAAGGAGGTTATGTTCTGAAAAGGATTTCACAACGGCCATAACCAGCAATAATCAGCCAAATCC
This sequence comes from Cyrtorhinus lividipennis, assembly GCA_019603395.1. Classification (NCBI taxonomy): domain Eukaryota; kingdom Metazoa; phylum Arthropoda; class Insecta; order Hemiptera; family Miridae; genus Cyrtorhinus; species Cyrtorhinus lividipennis. The sequence goes on along the minus strand of CM034002.1, from coordinate 25,087,772 downwards.
ACAGAAGAACGCTGTTGTATGGGTAGACACGTAATTATTAATGATTCAAGTCACCTCCTAACGTTACGCCGTGAATATTTGGAAGTCAACCTAATCTTTGCGATTTCAATACGAAGGGGAAGCAGGATATTTTTGTACATATTTAGCTATTCACGTTGTTATGAAGGATTCCTGCATCAATTCTCTTTCTTTAGTTAAATTATTAAGAGCAATGAATGAAGGACCGAAGACACGTTCAACGGTAGGTCATTCATTAGCTCGTTGTAAGTTCAATTAATTACCTCTGCTCCAAACCAGAGTTGACCCGCTAAATTATCTTGCATGACGTCATCGGGGAATTTTACCCGAAAATCTCGGTCAGCTCGGTCATTAGGGATCAGTTCGTCCATAATTTTATTGCAGATATTCAGCACCTGAAACAAATAACAACAAAAGGTTAGGTGCGAAACGTAATAATGGTGGTTTTTGTTTGATATTATTACAGCGCTGTCCGCCCAATAAATGCGCATATTCTGGCGGACAACTCTCTCGCATCAGCTACGCCATTCAGAAAATCTCAGTGTTTTGTTTGATGAGTCATCGGTTATCCTGCCACAATAATGATACCACCGTCTGATCCTCACTTCTCACCCACAGCAAGGCCGAGTCGTTTCACATTTCCTTCCAAAACGTTTTTACGTCGCATTTAAGATTAGGTATACACGTCACGTATCATCAGAGATAAGTTGGAATCAAACAAATTCATCTTCTCGTTCGCTGAGGGATGCCGCAACATGGCTCAACCAGACATATTTTTCCCTGGTACAGAATGTGTTTGAGAAAGCTCTTCCGCAGAAGCGTTACTAAGTTGTAAAAACAACAACAATTTAAAAAGCGTATTACTTATTAGCATTTTATACGTAGAAATGTTTACAACTGGTTTTGAATACATTTTTGTAAGGGAAGAATCAACTGTTTGGCCTTTAAATTTTTTTTTTTTTTTCAAAATCCCCGGTCGTCGGATTTTGTCAACATATGAGAAGAGAACTTAATCATGGTTTGATCAAAACAACTCGCAAATGGAGAAACGACAAGACACGGATTTCGGTTTTTAATACATTTCCTACACTTTTATTCGTATGAGAATAAGTAAAGGGGCAAGTTAAGTTATTTCGTGACGCTCTGACTAAAAATTAACGGGATGAGCGACAGTGTTTCTGGCTATGGTTAATGGGTCCACTTACCGGATCCTTACGACTAATTGGAGAAGTATTCAAATTTCCAAGGAGAAACCTGACGGAAGATTTCGGTGGAGACGTACATCATAGGACGGCGTACCTAATTCTTGCACTCCCCGAAAGTACGCAAAAATGACGTCATTAGCGCCACGACGTGTTAAAGAATCTCATAACATAAAACCATATGACCGTATGTTCTACGTTTTTGACTTTGTACTGGTGGACAATATCAGGGACAATCAAATTTGAAACTAGATCGTAAATACCATAGTATTAGGCGTTAATTTATCACCCCTGTTTTCAGTATGAAAAAACGCTGCAAATTCTTGCACAGGAGTTGTTTACCCCTGGGACCAGGAGCATGGAAACTCATTCCAATCGATTCAGCGTCCAAAATTTAGTTTAAAATAATACCCGACACGCCTAGATCGCTGAAAATCTCAAAAATAATTTTTTTCGGAAAACACCCGGAACCAACCAACCCGGATTTTTTCGGAACCAACTAGAGCCGGAAACGGGTCTCTGACTAAAATTTCAGATTTTTAGAACATTTTCTACTATCAAAATCGGCGTGGACGGCGAACGGACATTTGCTTAGTTAGATCTAGACACCTTGAAACGTGCAGTTTTGGGTCGAATTGGAGAGATTGGCTTTCTGCAGGAAACCTTAGGTTGATTATTCAAGGAATAACCAACCAAAAACGCGCGGATGGCGGTCGAACATTTTGCCTTTCATCAACTAGACATCATGAAACGTACACACAAAAATGTTGGGGCCAATCGGAAATGATCAAAATTTAAAATCGGTTTGAAATTAAGATTTGCATTATGAACATTTGTCCGGGTTTTCCAATTACAGCTATTATTCGCACAATTGTGACCCAATTCAGTAATAATTTAAAATCAGCGCTTCGACCTTAACAGGGACCCCAACGTAGATCACTAGTTTAGGGTAAACGTCTAAGTGGAAACCCTTAAATGCTATTGTCACTAGCCATCTACTTGCTACGTTCATTCTATTGCGTTCAAATTTCGAGGGATGATGCTGGTTAGCTACTAGTTGGCCCCAATTGAATTTAAATTAATGGGATAATTTATTTAAATGTATGAATTATTTTGAATCAAGGCTTCGCTCTACGTAAGCGCGAGAAAATGTGACAATGCGACGATCACGTGGACGCTTTAGTGCCGTGACCTTGGTATATTTTACGTAGGTACAAGTGGACAGTCTGAGGTGCCTAGATTCGGACTTGCATGATCAACGATGAAACCAAACAAAAATCCCCCACCCCCTACCCCTTCCGCCGTTTTTACAGCGATTGGAGTGGCAATACGTGAGCAAATCTTAAAATTTAAAGAGAGCATTCCAAAGGCCTGGTTGATTTTTCGGTCAAAACCTGCCATTATCGGCGAACAGAGATCACAAAACATTAGACAAATTACAGAAACCTGATCGAGAAATAGAGAAACAAGGCGTTAAATTCGGCCAAGGACCATTCACTTAGTCAATGGTGGCTCTACCTGGTTAATATGAAATAATAAATTAGCGATCAGGGATGCGCAATGGCGGTGTGATCTAGGTCAGTGTTTCATTCGGGGCAACATGCAGTGAAGAGGGCCGTTGACGACAGGAACGTACTGCAGTTGAAGGACCTATTCGCGAACAAAAAGTCATTATCGTAATGAGCGGGATGACAGTCAGAGTTCAATGCTTTTGACCATACGCCGTAGAATTCACGTTCCTCATTCTTTTTAGTCGATCATTCACCCGTGTTGCTGAAGGGGACGTCGACCAATTCCTCAGACTTGGTCTTTACGAAGCAATCACGAATAAGTCAAACGTATCTTCTTGTGAGAAAGTTATGGATAGGGTTAATTATATAACAACACTTCAAACGAAGATTGCAGTCCAAGATACATCGGAATCGTGTTATAACGTGCATATACCCGCAAAACAGGTGAACGGGGTAAATTTATTCTTTCCAATTATTATTGCCACTGGCTCTGTTCACTATTTTTTTAACGTTTATATGCCATCACACACATTTTATCAACTCACAGAATGAGTCAAATGTACAATTTGCCTTATTCTAATGACTTGAACGAATATTACAGAGTGATTAGAAAATACTTAGATAATACATCGTAGTGAAGCGGTAACTGTTCTCAGTACCACATAATAGCTTCATACCTCAAACCAACCAGGCAACGCCCCTTCAAGACCAATAAATCTACTTAGATTGATCTTCTCTTCCAGATGTTGGTCAACAATCCAACTGGCGCCAGGTGAGGAAGGAAGAAACCTCTCTTGGCAGATTATTAGAGGCCACCGGCTCTGTCGAATGCCTTGAGGCCGTTTGGAAACATTTCCCTTTAAGACGAGACCAAGGACTTGAATAATATCGCCCTGCCGCTCAAAGTTTGTATTGTAAGCTCTCGCGGCCAACGAAGTTTCGATCATCGGCTATGGAGGCTACCTTTTCGGCTAGGAGTTTGCTGATTTCCTGAATTCCCTTATTTTTTGCTTTTAAAATTCAGTAACGCCTTCGTTACAGTCTTACCTACAACGCGAAATGTTTACAAGGAGATAGCATCAAACAACAATGTACAGTTTGATACCAACAGACACTCAAAGGTTCTTGTAAAGGCTGGGATATTATTGAGACTGGATACCTCCTTATTTCCCTCTACACCTTGGTACATTTCGACTTTTCTATGCTGAAGAAAGTCAAGGAATCATCTAGCAAAGGAAAAGTTGGATTCACTGCCAAAATAATGACATAAAAACTTCCTCGTCCACTCAACAATAAATACTATAATAAAATCCGTGAAAATTCAATTTATTTGTACAAACTGGACCCAATTAATACGTCTTGCTTATAATCAAAAATCAATAGTCTCGTAAAGGGTCCTCTTTTTAGCTGACCCGAATCTCTCCATGAATTTTGAATAAAATTGGATTAAAAAAATGCTTCTGATGACAAGATTAGGAGCCAGTCATCCAATCTTGATCAAATTTGGTGGGGTTCATTGACGTTTGTATCCCAAAATAATGATATGATGAGCCATTGAGAGATCTTAATGCAATTTATATGGGAACATGGGGTCATTTTACTAGAACTTCACCACCTCTGGAAAGTTGAACTGAATTGGATCAAATGAACGATGTGATATGGAATGACAAAAATTGAACCTAACTTACTTAGGGGATCCTAAAACGTAAACGTGTAAATTTTCAATTTTAAGCAAAAAAGTACCATTTTATCTTTTATTATTATTACTATTTTTTTCGTGAAGAAAAAAAGAAAAAAAAAAAAAAAAAAAAAGTGAAAACGAGCTTTTTGCTGATTTTGAAAGCAATATCAGAGCACACCGAGACTCGTGTAGTGCGGTAAGTTCACAAATTCTAACGATTCTAACGGAGAAGTTATGTGAGCCGTTAGTGATAAATTTCGATTCGGAAAAAGATAACGACCAATTTACCTTATCCTGACACTGCCTGAGGTGGTTGACTAGGGTGGTGCACCGTTCGGGATCTTTTCGCCCGTCGAAGCTGTCCAACTCCGCCGCCACAAGGTTGAGCGCCTCGTCTGCGTAGAAAAATTGCGCGAGGTGTGATGTATCATCTTTCTGCAATTTAATTTAAAAAAATAAATAAATGGACGTTAGTTAATAGGTTGTGCAGTATTAAAACTAATGAAAGTGGATTGTTCAAAAATTTAAATTGGATTGTTGGGCTATTATATAAATTTTTGGACAAGGAGCATGGAGACTCATTTCAATCGTTGAAGCGTCCAAAATTTAGTCGAAAATGATACCCCACACGCATAGATCGCCGAAAATCCATTTTAACCCCAACCTTCTCCCCCAAAATTGGTCGGACCGGGCTGAAAAGTGTTGACAATCAACTAGTACCGGAAACGGGTCCCTGCCCCGAATAGATATTTAGAAAATTCTCTACTACCGTGGACGGCGGACGGAAATTTTCTTATTTTGGTCTTGGCACCTTGAAACGCCCAGAAAAAAATGTTCTCCAAATTGGAGAGATTGACTTCTTGCATGAAAACGTAGGTTGATTATTCAAGGAAAACCAACCAAAAGAGGGTTCTGTAAGTGATTTCATCTGGTATGCTCTATATGATTCAATATGTCAACTGGTTTAGACGTTAGTTATTTATATATCAGTATCCTAAATTACATTTTGGCCTACACGTCAACTCTATGCACAATCACCATCAAGATGCCGAATGGCGATACCAAGCACATGATGTGTGAGATGTTTCTAGCCGTAACCTATCCCTACTGACCACTAGTCATAGGAATAGAGGCAAAGAGAACCCCAATTTATGCCCAATCTAGGTTTCTGCTGGGGACCCTTCCACAACAAACAGAGACAAAGAGGGCAGGCAACACTGGAACCAACTCAACTATCCCACCTAACTCTCAAAAAGTGGACAGTATAGTAAGCCATCTGGCGACTTATGCTTATGCTATTAGAGAACATGCGTTCTTCTGTTGCGCTGTGAATTGCTTTAGTTTATCCAAGATCTTCAGTAAAACGGCGGCCAAATTGCCGGCCATAAGTTCACAGGGAATGTCAATGGTACCTCAGGTTCGACTGTGTTTAGCATATAAATTTAGGGTAAGATTGAATGACTCCACGCTCATGCATTTTATGTAAAACGGCAACGCTCTCAGGACCATGAAAAAGAACGCGAAAAAGTTTGAAACAAACGAGTGATCGACCCTAACGTTTTCCAAAGACTGTAAGAACTGGTTTCACTTAGATTTTTTTTTCCTCCTAATCGAAACCCCTGTCATCAAGGGTTGACCCGTCTTTTCTCTTTCGGAGAGCAGGTGGAAATAGAGTGTGTAATCTGAAATAGTCTCACGGTTCAATAGTTTTCAAGCACGAACTCGCCAGACCAGAAACGAGCGTATGAAACTGATTTTTACTGCCCAGTATATCGTAAATGAGCCGCTTTCCCATCTTAGACGAAACCAAAAGTAAGTGTCGAATCATGCGTTTTATTTTAAAGTGTTGTGTTCAAGGGGTTGTCCGGAGGTTGAGTGGTCATTTTCGCGAACCTCCAACTTCTTTGTGAGAGATCGACCTGTCTCCGATACTACGAATTTACCATAAATAACCATCTTTGTCCATAATTTACATTAAATTGAGCTAACACAACCGTTCTGCCGCGTATTTTGGCAGAGTAAGTGATCTAAAGCTGACCGTTGAAAAATTGAATAACAACGAGTTTTAAATTTCTTACTGAAAATAGGGTTCCCGGAATGAAAACGCTTGAAATTGGAGGAATAAATCCACATTTTAGTGAAAACTTCTCGCTACTTTCCCTTTCATTGAGGGCCGTGTAATTACAGTCCTATTCTCGCCTTTCTGCCCGGACGAAGCACTCGAGAGAGATCCAAAACTGGGGCGGTGTCAGTCCGCCGTGACGAGGCGTCGCCGCATAATTTTTGGGAATCAGGACGTAGAATTGTTGAGTAAGAACAATGAGCGGAAGGAGGACCTCGATGAACTTTTATAAGTACCGAGTGTGAGAAGAAATGCAATTTCTTGTTGAGCCGGAGTTCCTTGCTTGATAACTTCAAGCTTTTACACGGGTACGAATTTTCCGCCCTTGTAAGCGAATTGTTAGGAAAACATTAATTACTTTTTGGCGGCCATATTTATCGAAAACTCAAGTTCGCTTAGTGTTGTAGAGCAGTTCCTCTCGTACACTGACTGAACTGAAAGGAAGCCCCATGGATTGTACCATGGTGAAAGAAACCAGTCGGAGGCGGGTTGAGGTAACTGCATCCACATTCATGGGTGCGCTGGGATCAAACTGGAGGTGGCAGGGCACAAGACTGTGGCCATGCTCCTGAAGGGGAAATTAGATCGGGAAAGACCGCCCACTATTAGAATAGGCACTTCAGGTAGGGTAAGGTAAGTGACTGGTTTTAAGTATTTCGGGGTTACATACAGGGAAAGGCATGATATAGGACCTCATTTGGAGACTGTCAGTGACAAGGCGCTTAAAGCCTTTGCTAAAGTCACTAGACTGGCAGGATCCGGATGGGGTATAGGTTTTACAGAACTGTTAGTAATATACAAAGGGCCATTTTTAGGGATAATGTTATATGCTGCATCTGCATGGGCAGACCTGCTTAGGGCCAAGCACTGGAGACGGGTCCGCGCTATTCAAAAGCGCGCACTGGTGAAGGTCGTGAGGGCATACAGAACTGCTGGCGGAGTCGGACTCCCAGTACTTGCTGGCGTGTTCCCTATCCAGTGGGAAGCATGGCGAGGTGGTGCTCTCGTACCTTCCTAGCGTGCGGGACCGGTTGGATCGAAAGTGGTTTGTGCCTCAACATAGTGCGATGCAATTTGTGACGGGACACGGTGAATTTGCGGGACACTTAAGCAGGTTCACACTTGCGCCAGAGTTACCATGTGCATGTGGTGGGCCTGCTGAGACTGCGGACCACATCATCCGGGACTGCCCCAGCTTCGCAGCGGAGCGGGACCTGTGCGGGTTGAGCAACGTCCAGAGGAGCGAGATCCTGGCTACGGAAGAGGGATACAGCAGGCTGATACGCTTCGCCGAGATGGTTCTCCCAGTTCTGCGGACTCGTCATCTGCAGGCTAGAGAAGTAGATGGCAGCAGCAGGGACTCTACAAGCGCTAATTGGAGCGCTCCGCCCCCTGGTCAGTTCGGGCATAACAACTGACCCACCCACTGGTCGGCAGGGTGTAACAAATGCTGGCCATACTAAGGGACCGCGTCCTATGAGGTGCTACTCTCTGAATGGAACAGGTATCTGGACCACTTGGGGAGAAGAGGGAAACCTCTGGCACCTCATGAAACGGTAGTGACAGGTACAAAGCCTCTGTCACGGGGCTATTAGCCAGTTAGCCCTTATAGGAAGTAACGATCGTCAGGGCGCTGACAAACCCGTATCCTTCCAAACTGGTACCGCGGGTGGGGAGGAACCCCTGGCCACAGAGGCAGTGCTTCGGCAAAGCCTCACCGGCCATCCTCCCCAATTGAGGTAGGAAACTACGGTCCGAAAAAATGGACCGTTCGCGGGGGTTGTGGTTGAGGCATACCCTAGCCAGAGGGCTTCACCCAATGAAGGTGCCTATAATGGGAAGGCCTGTGCTGCATACATCCGTGTAGGATGTACCAATACAGACCGGCTCTGGGAGTTGAGATGCAACACTCGGGAACCACTCTGCTGAAGAGGTAGTACAAGCTAGAATGCACGAACTACCGCAAGTCGGTACTTGGGGGGAGTAGTAAACTACTCCCTATCCAAGCCCTGCTGAATAAAGGGACAATCATTCCTGACTGTTAAGACTGTATCCCCACTGCTTGCAGTGGGGGGGAAAAGCATAACCCGTGGGGTGAGCTCTCCTTATAATTGTGGCTCATTTCCTTGCATTGGGGTGAGAAACACATTGGATCGTACCATGGAGCGGCAATTATCGAAGCTTGAAGACACGACTTGCTTAAGAACAAAGGAATTTTGGTCTTCTTGAAGTGAATTTTTCAATTGATTATAAATATCAAAAGGTTCAGTCATCCTATAGGGTAGCTATAAGAAGAAGTGCAGGATCGTTATCTGGGTAAATATGAGTCAAAAACCGCGCGATTCATCCGTTCGGCGATGCTTTAGTACTCACGCTGGTTCATCTGCAGTAATTGGTCAATGAAGCCCACAATCCTTTCGAAATCCTTTCTACTGGCAACACAATGGTCAAAGACCTGCCAACGTCCTCGATAAGCGGTGTATGCACGTTATGTCCGCAACAGTTAACATCAATTGTTGTGGGGTCACACACGACGAGGCCAACTCCAGGAAAATGAAAAGGGCATTGTTACGTATTATATGGTCATTTGATCGATCGCGGTTGATCAGGCGGAGATACCCGATAAAGGCACAATTATGGTAATTCTGTCCAACAAAAGTTAAGGTCAGCAGCCGAGGAAAAAATCGAAATTAAGGCATTTTGACTCCCTAAATGAAAGAAAAAACCTCGAATTCTCTCTTCATTGTGTCTTTGCGAGTCTTCGCGTGATTTTGAGGGTCTTATACAGAATAAATAGGTAATTGCGCCCTTCTCGGGACAAATGACTAGGTTCACTTTCAGGGTCAGTCGATCGATGCGGATATATACAAGTCGTTCAAACAAACATGGAACATGCATTTAACAATACCCACACACGAAAACGCATATTGGAAAATGGCAAGACTTGCAATATTCAAACAGAAAACTCTTGGAAGATTTCGCTACGAGTTTCAGGCTGAACGAATTCAGGGAGAGCCCAACGTGAGCAAAATATAGGAAGTTCTATTCATGAATAAGTTCGTGATGGTCCGAGAAAAACTGATGAAATACGTTTTGCAGACATATGAGGGTTTGGAGACATGTTTGTAGAGTGATTCCCAAACTTACATATAATCAACATTTCTCACCAAAAATTTCTTTTTCGTTAGTGATAACGTTGGCACTGACAGATGTAGAACAAAGCTATGGGATCCCTAACAACATCAAAAAATGAAATTTGCCATTCTTGACGAATAACCGACATTTTCTGAGTGATTGGGGCGTGTGTCAGGCCAGTCGAGCAATATTTTCAAATAAAACTTCCTTCTAACGTCAGGTGCTCAAGGTTATCGATAATATCACGTTTTCACATGAGAAACAGAGTTGCACAATTACTCCGATCAAAATTAGAGCACTCACAGCCATCTAGCCGATCTGGAAACATTAACTGCCAGAAATGAGCGTCCTATTTCACTCAAGACAGAAATCAACTTCTTACCTCGTTAGAAGGTCATGTCAACTTTTCAATTCATCCCCAATGAGGATGCGGCCGTCGTAAGTTCGTTTAGGTTTTATTGAAGGAACTGACGGTAAATCAGTGGATGCAAATTGCGTATTTCCTATAAAATTTAGCGCTGAGTTGGCAGAGATTGTTATAGAAAACTGGTTGCGTTCGGTGCGAGCGTAATCTTGATAATCATGAGAAAACAACTCATCCGCATATAACGATCAAGACGTAGCCGAGAAAGGGATCAGAATCGAACGACAACCACGCCTTCAAACGCCACAATCGCAATGAGTCACCCTCGTATTCATCGTCAGTTAGTCTGAAGCTCGTTAAACTTTGTATAATAGCATTCATTAGAACTGAATGTTGCCCTACAATCATAAATCCTTCGGTATCTGTACAACAAAATATCCGGCATTATCTCAAAAACTCGAAATTTCCTTCAGTTCTATCAACTTTCCCTCAAGATCTCATCGAGAATTTCTCACAACCTGCCGCACGGTCCGAGTCTCCGTGCACAATGAAATAAAGCATTACCGTGAAAGACCTTGAGAGTTGGGCAACTGTTCATGTTGTAAACCCCTGTGAATGAGGCAAGGAAACGTCTTGATACTCAGTGGCAATCTTTCTGTAGACCACCTTGGTTCTAAAATCACTCAAGGTCGTATCTGTGAAATTTCAACTAGTTCACATCAAGGGCGCTGGTTTCGACTCGTACTTTTCGATTAAAAAAAAAGTTATTTGCATTTTAAAAAATCAGTTTGTTTTTGTTGGATAATAGGAGGGCTTCACACGTTCTAGTGCAGATAAGATTGCTTTTCAACAATCAACAATTTTTTTAGGCTTACACGTAACGAATCAAGTAGTTCACTTCCCGTTTCCCAGGCCTTTCACTCCTCTCGAGCTTCGACATGATCGAAGCTTTCCGGATACGTATGAACGATTAAGTTCATCAGAAACGTTAAAAGATAACGAAGTTTGGTTATTTCGAACGTTTTACAGAGGAAATGCAGTTTTTTTCAATATTAAATTACTGGGAGACATTGGATCGAAAATAATAAAAACAAGTATCAAATGATGAGATTTTTTAATGCAGTGTTTGAAATTACATGCCATATTTAGGTTTGGAAAATAATGTCTTTAAGATGAAGTCCTTTTTACTGGATACAAATTCAGATCTCCTAAAATTATGGGCGGCTCTCACCAAAATTTCATTCGTCACGGCTTCAATTTTCCGACGAATGGGATTATTAAGGTCATTGATTGTGCAAGGCTTGTTGATAAACGCTTTTGATTTTGAATATCCCCACACAAAAAGTCAAATTTCGACAGGATATTGAAGACGAATGAAATGATGGAGAGAGCTGTCCGTAGTTCTCAGAAGAGGATCCAAATTTGTATCTAGCAAGAAGGACATCATCTCAAAGACATTGATTTCATGGACCTGAACATGGTAAGTAATTTCAAAAACTTATCATTTGATACTAGTTTTTATTATTTTCAACCCACTGTGTCCCTGTAATTCAATATTGAAAAACATCCGTTTCCTCTGCACCACGCTACACAATGAATACATAGCAAAGGCAACCACTCTGTCAAATACTAATGATTTGTTCTAAGCCCTGGTAAGAAACTCATAAGTTCGTATGTACCCACCAATGCAGGTTCAAAAGTTTCAAGTTATTCAGGAAAACGCTGCTCTAATAACTTTTGTATATTCTCGATGAGATATCATTTAATTCTATACAACATTAAAGAATCCCTAATTTGAAGAGCGTTATTCAAAACCTTTCTTCAAATTATTATATTACAAATCAATTGTTGTAACACTTTTCAAGGAGTTTATACTACAGAGTTTGCGAACCAACGAACCACAAGTGACAATCTTCTAACAATTATCAGGTTCGAGGGTCACACGATAAACTGGCCCAAACCGTCTTAGCGAAGGGGCTACTGAAAAATGGAGAGCCAGAGTATCTAATAGCGGATAAAAATTTGGAATATGTAGATATTATAATATCTCCCTCTTTGTCCTGACCCAAAAGCGTCTGAAATAGGAATCCTAGTAAAACAGTCAAGTGCCATCCGGATTCGATTCAGCAGGCGAAATTTGATGGAAATTCTATACCAACGATTTTTAAATTAATATTAAATTCGTTGCCATAATCGTGGCCAAGGGTCGTCTGGGCTGGGGTGACGTAAGGACGTGCAAGGTGCGAAGTGGAGCGTGTACGGAGATTATTATTACATATGTGAAGTCAACGCATAGCTACATACGCTATTTATTCACCAAGAAGCGGTTTCTCAAATTCACAGGTTTAATAACCCGTTGCGAACCTAGGCATCGAATGAATGATAGCCAATTATATAGTTTCCCAACAGGTCCGTTATTCGAGCTAGTTTTACTTTTTCAACAGTCCAAAATGATACTTGAACGATAACGGTGAGCACACGGAAACGTATAGAGGATAACAAAAGGTTGTCAAATGTAAAATGGCAAAAGTGGTGACAACTCTCCAGGGAGCATTGGACGAGTCTAGGGGCCGGACAGAAATTTGTCTGAACCGTAGTTTAGCCGGATGAGAGAATACAATTTTATTCTGACGATAATTGACGACAGATCCAAAATCTTGATCTGACAATATTTGGCGATAGATCCAAAATGGTATATTCATAGAATATTCCCCAGGAGAGATGAATAGATTTGCCATTAATCGAATATTAATAAAAAAACGCTGCAAATTCTTACACAGGGGTTGGTTATTCGTCAGACCAGGCGCATGGAAACTAATTTAAAAACATGGGGGAAATGGGGAAAACGGTGGGTGCGGCGGGTCCCAGACCCATTCCAATCGATTCAGTGTCCATGATTAGTGGAAAATGATACCCCACACGCCTAGGTACCAGAAATCTCATAAACACATATTCAATCAAGGAAAACCAACCAAAATGGGTAATATATACCTAATTTGACCCATTACTTCATCCAGTGGGTGCCAATCGTTCCGGGACCCACTTCATTGGATTCAGGGTCCAAAATTTAGTGGAAAATGATACCCCACACGCCTAGGTACCAGAAATCTTGAAAACACATACAAAATGGGTAATAAATACACAATTTGACCTATAACTTCTCCCAGTAAGTGCCAATCGTTCTGGGACCCATTTCATTGGATTCAGCGTCCAAAATTTAGTGGAAAATGATACCCCACTCGATTAGATCGCCCAAAATCTCGAAAATCCATTTTTCAAAAAACACATTTTGACCCCTACCCCGCCCAAATTTGGCCCGATCGGGCTGAAAAGTTTGGAGGATCGTCCTAGGCCGGTATCAGACCCCTGACCCAAATTTCAGATTTTTAGAAAATTGTCAACTACCAAAAACGGCGTGGACGGCGGACGGCGGACGGACATTGACCTTTTTGACATTAGACACCTTGAAACGTCCAGAAAAAAATTTTGAGCCGAATCGGAGAGTTTGACCATTTGCATGAAAACATAGGTTGATTATTCAAGGAATAACCAACCAAAATCGTGTTCCTCACTACTTTTCATATCTGCGAAATGTCGAGCATGTAACATTGAAGTAGTTGAACTGCAAAAAATACATAAGATGCGGTATATCGCCTCGTACATCGTATTTAACTAGCAATTGGTATCTTCGTTCTGGTTGAGACACGCTTCCGAGCGGTTTAAGAGGAAGGGAGAACGAGAAAGTACAACCAACCTCGGCAGTGAAGATGTGCATATGATATTTGCAAGCAGGAAGGTATTCGTCTCCCAACATAATGAAAGAGAAGCGATCAGATTAAACTGAAGAACTATCCTCGGAGAAACAAACTTATAAAACCGCGCGAGCAATTTCATATGCGAACTGTAATGTTATTCAAAAGAAGTTTTGAGACGGAATGAAAAGAAAAGCTCGCGTTTGAGCCGTTTATGCGAGCGAAAGTTACATCATGGTAAAAGCGTTAGGAAACACCGGCGTGTCATAGCACGCGAGAAGAGGCTCGCTAAACAGGATAACAGGAGCCGATCCATAATGTAACAATACACAGGCATACCCAAATCCCATGAGATCACGTAACATCTACGCCGGGGGTAAAAGATAACTTACGTAACAAAGAGGTGTTCAAAATTTTAGATTTATAGACAAAAATAAATAAAATAAAAAAACTTTTATAAAAACAACGTTTTTCATATGCACTAAAAAGTAGAAAATAATTTTCCTATGAGCCTGGCAGAATTTCTGAATAAATTGGTCACATTATGGTAACAGACTTTATAACAATTTCCAATTCTTATAAAACGATAAACGTTGGGCGCATGTACTCAAACATCAAGATCTTTCTAATACGCTCACATTTCTATAAAATGAAATTTCTTTATATTAATTCAGTTGACATAATATTCAGTTAATTCAGTTTCACGGAATTGAAATACAAAATGCGCCCAACGTTTTTCGTTTTATAAGAATTGGAAATTGTTATAAAGTCTGTTACCATAATGTGACCAATTTATTCAGAAATTCTGCCAGGCTCATAGGAAAATTATTTTCTACTTTTTAGTGCATATGAAAAACGTTGTTTTTATAAAAGTTTTTTTATTCATGTACTATTATTTTCTACTTTTTAGTTTTGTTCGTTAGAAATTTTTAATCGTAAAATTTTATTGAAGAACCTCGATGAACAATGCAGATATTCCCCCCTGGCGGGGGGGGGGGGGTAATCCTTTGTTTACCTTTTTCAATCTCCAACACATTCTAGAGGGATTGGACGACCATTACTAACGTTACATTTTTTTCTCCCGTCATTGTTGACGGGTCCCAACCTAGTGATATATAATTTTATTTTATTGGAATTACTCAAGAAGTAAATCATCATCAAAGTATTATAATATTGCATTGTCATCTGGTTCTGATCTATATGTAAAGTTTCAGAACTATAGATTGCCGATAAATGGTCGAAATTTGAGTTGAAAGATTTCGCGGACAAACAGACAAACAAACAAGAAAGCGGGTTAAGAAAAAAAATAATAAACGCTGCAATTTATTCCGAAATTGTTCATTGCTCTAGAGGATAACGAAATATACGTCTAAATTCTACTCCAGTGTGCGGCAATCGTTGCAAAATTTATTTCGAAAAGACAGGAAACTCGATTGATCACGTATATCACCGAGAAACCCCATTTCCAGACAAAATATTTGTTCGCATCTCTCGGATTCGTGTTCAACAGCCCGACAATCCAAATCAAAACTTCACCAAAACCTTCCGCTACAAGGCATATTAGTCTTTGTGGAGGAAGCTTCCTGGACTATTGATATCGATTTCGCCTGAGAAGTTTCATGTTCTTCAAGAACAACGACAACGCATTTTTGAGAGCCACACTTGTAGGGAACACGGGCTAGGCACCAGCTTATAGTGTCAACAGAGGAAATGTAGCAGATGCAAGACGAAAGCAAGAACTCAACATAAAATGAGGAAGAGTGAAAGCAGAGAAAGTGACTTCACTTTGCCGGGGACCAGCTCGAGACCGAAGACTAATCGCCGATTCCACGATTGTAATTGGGAAAAATCGGTGTTTTCACGTCCTGCGCTTATTCGATCGCAGACGGGGCCGCCAGAGTAGAGTCGAACAGGTCCTGACATACACCAATTACCCAGATTGACAGTCCACATTAGGACTCTACCTAGTAGAAACTCTACAAATTCTTTCGCAGGGGTTGGTTATATAATCCGATATTATCGGACAGGCAGAATGGAGACTCATCCCAATCGATTCAGCTTCCAAAATTTGATGATACCCCACACGCCTAGGCAGGCGCGGATTCAAGGGGGGTCACGGGGGTCATGACCCCCCCCCCCCCCCCCAAACCAGGTAGAACTTTGAAAATTTTTAAAATTTTGAGATGAACTAAATTTTTTCAAACTAAAAATCTAACAAAATGAAGAAATTGAGCTAGAGCAATTGAAAATACTTTACTGTTAAGAGATTGAAAAAGTGAGAAAATTTAGTTCATTTTGTTTGTTTGGTTATTTTTAATTTTTTTTTTTTTTTTTAGCTTTTGATTTTACCCTGTGACCCCCTCCGAAAAAATTTTCTAGATCCGCGCCTGCGCCTAGGTACAAGCAATCTCAAAAACCCACTTTTGAAATAGATAGAGTACCGATTTAAACACCCATTTTGACCAAAAACCTCTTCTGGTGGGCGCTAATCGTTCCAGGACCAGACTCATTCGATTCAGCGTTTAAGATTTAGTCGAAAATGATACCTTACGCGCCTAGACCACCAAAAATCCCAACAATAAATTTTACAAAATACACATTTTGACATTTTTTGCGTGAAAACGTAGGTTGATTATTCAGGGAATAACCAACCAAACGCTGCAAATGCATCGATAATTGTTTATTATTTCTCAGATATGATACAAGTCCCCAAAAATATCAAAAATCGAGTCTCAGACCTCTCTCAAACCTCAGACCAGGCGCTAGGAGACTCATTTCTTCAACATAGGGAATGTGGAGGAAACAGTGAGTGTGGGGGGTCCCGGACCCATTCCAATCGTTTCAGGGTCCAAAATTTAGTGGAAAGTGATACCCCACATGCCTAGATTACCAAAAATCTCGAAGATCCATTTTCCGAAATATACATTTTGACCCCTACCCTGCCGGAATTTGGTCCGATCGGGCTGAAAAGTTTCGAGAACCAACTAGAGCCAGAAACGGGTCCCTGACCAAAATGTTTAGAATATTTTCTACCACCAAAATCGGCGTGGACGGCGTACGGCGGACAGACATTTGCTAATTTTGATCTAGACACCTTGAAACGCCCAGAAAAAAATTTTGGGCCGAATCGGAGAGATTGACTTTTTGCATGAAAACAAGGAAATTCAAGGAATAACCAACCAAAACATATTTTCACCCATTACCTCCCTAATTCGGGCTGAATGGAGTGAACAGGTTCGAGGACCAACTCCAGCCGGAATGAGGTCCTTGACCAAAATTTCGTCTCAGCCCAATTGGCCCAAATTTGGCAAGGGTACGGGTAAAAATTATTTTTTTTTGAAAACTCGATTTTAAGGATTTTGGTTGGTTATTCCTTAAATAATCAACCTATGTTTTCATGATAATGGTCAACCTCTCCGATTCGGCTCAAAATTTTTTTCTGGGCGTTTCATGATGTCCTGATCAAAAAAGGTCAATGTCCGTCCGCCGTACGCCGTCCATTGTCCACGCCGTTTTTGGTAGTAGAAAATGTTCTAAAAATCTGAAATTTGGGTCAGGGGTCTGTTCCCAGCCGAGATGGGTCCTCGAAACTTTTCAGCCCGATCGGACCAAATTTGGAGGGGGTAGGGGTCAAAATGTGTTTTTTGAAAAATGGATTTTCGAGATTTTGGGTGATTTAGGCGAGTGGGGTGTCATTTTCCACTAAATTTTGGACGCTGAATCCAATAAAATGGGTCCCAGAACAATTGGCACCCACTGGAAGAAGTAATGGGTCAAATTGGGTATTTACTACCCATTTTGAATATGTGTTTTCGGGATTACTGCTACCTAGGCGTGTGGGGTATCATTTTCCACTAAATTTTGGACGCTGAATTCAATGATGTGTGTCCCAGAACGATTGGCACCCACCGGAAGAAGTTATGGGTCAAAATGGGTATGTATCCACCCATTTTCTATGTGCCAGGATTTCTGGTGCCTAGGCGTGTGGGGTATCATATTCCACTAAATTTTGGACCCTGAATCGATTGGAATGGGTCTGAGACCCGCCACACCCACTGTTTCCCCCATTCGAGGAATAACCAACCCGTGTGTAAGAATTTGCAGATTTTTTTTAAATTAGGTGAGTGGAGTTCCTATAATTTTCCAGTAAATTTTTGGCGCTAAATCGTTGATACGGGTCTCGGACGCTCAGGGGACAACCAAGACCCAAAGCCGTTCTTGGGCACATACCTTGAGGGCCAAATCACTTGAACACCACGATTTTTAATCACCATCCGTTGATGTGTTGCCCTACAAGAAACCAGAAAATCATATATGTATTTCACTCATCATCACTTACCTAACCTTAACGTGTTTACTAGTTAAGAGTTGCACAGAATCGGACAACTTACTCGTATATTACAAACATGTAAATCTCTGAAATTGGGTTTCACACCCTTATGCGGTAGATCTAAAATAGTTGAGGATGAAGCAAACATTACATCGCTCTCGAGCACGGGCCAGCTTTGCTTATTCGTAAGGAGTCACTCAAGGATTACTCAAATCAAACCAAGAGGGTATGAATTGTAATTAACGGTTGACATCTCGATTTCTTTCAATAGTTCACAAATACAAGATACTGGTTCTAGGAGTTGGATAACGACGGTGTGAGTAACGATCGACAAAGGCACTGCAAAGCCAATGGATCACGATTACAATTGACATTATAATCCGCTATGATGAACGGTAGTCACGTTGCTGATAAAGCAACCTAGAGAATGGTGTAATTGGCCCAAATCGTTGTTCCATTATTCTCACTAGACGGTTCACTCGGTGAATCATACAGTAGCAAGGGATTTTTTTTATCAAAACTTATCACCTTGGTGAAGGAACCACAAGTGCTCACAGCAGTGCCCACAAACTACATACCTATTTTACATCAAGAAGTTACGCATCTACCTTCTCATGCGTGCATAATGATAAGTAGAAACCGCCCTCTAGGTGCGAGGATAATGTGAAATCCCCTAGATTACGAAAGAGCTCGTTTTCAAACCTCATCACGATTTACCTCACCCAAGGTTGGCTCAGGTATTCTGCAAAATTGTACGACAGAGACAATCCAAAGTAGACTACAGCGAAAGCTGATCCCACGAAGATTCTGGATCACGACCCCAAAGCTGGAAGCAACTAACCTCATTTCCTTTTTCTGAAAGAAACAAGTCACCTTCAACGCGAAGGTGAGGTCCTCCTTCAAGGACTTCCTCCGAAACAAAGCACCTCACGGACATTCGACTCATCAATAACGAATACACTATCAAATGTAAACAAAGGCTTCATGAAATCATACCGACTAGTTAATGAGCAATCTGGAAACTACCAGAAAGCAAAACAAATGGACAGCTGAGGCGAACGAGAGGACCACTTTCTAAAAATCGATCTCACACGGAGGTGCTGTCATGTCTGACGACTAAAATCGAACAGAATCCAAGGACTCTAAGCAGGAATTTAATCAAGTTAATAATGAAAAATCAGATACGAAACAACCTGTAGACCAGGATTACTTCAAAACTAGAAAATAGGTCAAGCGAGGTAATCCTATCTCAAGGCTTCTATTACCTTAGGTTTGTAGAACCATTTTCTGAGTGATTCCATTATAACGGATATCATTTATTCCTTTAAGAGCACCGCTAAGACACATCGAAATAAAACCACTTCAGAATAACACTGGAGACCATTTTCACTTCGCGAATCCCGAACGAACGATCGCTGTTGAACACAGGCGGAACGTCATTGCACGATCACCATCAACCAAGAACTCGAGCGAACCTAAAACGTAAACAAGGCTCGTTCTCCATCTTGGAGTGAGCGCATGCGCTCTTCTCTTTGGATCAGTTTGACCAACATGATAAAATGCGAGAGCGGTCATGTGAGAGGTGTGACCAAGAGCCGATAGGAGTGATGAAGTCATGACGTCATAACATGAACGTGGGAGTTCTTGCGGCCAACACAAACATGATGAACTACAATAAAATACTGCAATACACGATTATAATAAGTCAATGACATCAGAACGCAACCCCAAGACTGAGCGTTGGAAGAAGTCCATGAGCCGAGACCTGAAGGATGACATTATGTGAGTGTGTCAAAGGCCTTCCTGATTTCATTTGACACCATGACAACCTAGCTGCTATCCTAAAGCGCGAAGGACGTATTCCTGGAACTTTAGGAGATTCGTCGCTGTAGAGCGTCCATATATGAAACCATGCTGCTGAGGTACAATGAATGGGGGGGGGGGGGGGCACAAGAGATCACGATCCAGTTTCAGTGTTCGTTCTCTCACTCAATGAAAATTGAGTACAAAAAACGCTGCAAAATATTCCACAATGGTTTATTGTTCCTTGGAGCAAGAGTACAGGGAAAACACTGAGTGTGGAGTGTCTTGAACTTATTCCAGTAGGTAAGTACAAGCAAAAACCAAAGGAAGGTCCCTGACCAAAATTTCAAATTTTCAGAAAATTATCTATTACCAAGAACAGCGAGGACGGACAATTGGGTTTCGTAAATCTAGACATCATCATGAATCGAGAAGTATCAAAATTTGGCGCCAATCAAAGAGGCGCTAAATTTTACCAAAGTAGTTAGCTGTAAATGGGTATGCCTAGGCTACCAGTGGCAGAGGAAGCAAGTAGTGCTCGTACGTGATCCCGAACGTGCTCATGACTGAAGTGAGGGACGGCACTGATCTGTGATCATTTCATGTCACTAGGTCATATATCACCCCACAGAATGCGCTGTTACCTCGGCTCTCTCAAAACTCTCATGTAGGGTTGATTCACATGAAAAAATAAAAATAAAGAAGGCAATTTTACACAGGAGAATGAAGTTATGAAAGGAAGAACAATTATCTACATTTTCCTAAAGACTTAACGTGGTACCACTGCAGCGCCCACGCCAACTAGTTTAAACTATCCCGCTATACTCGCGAGAAATGCATGGTCACCGTGACGGCGATAAGTCTGACCGCAGTACTTTTCTATCCTGCGACTGTCCACGTGCTGTATAAATAAACAATCGAGTCTAATTGTACCACAGCATTATTTGACATATTGGGAAACGGGTTCTTGTGTTCCAGTCTCCAGAATTGGGAAGAGTATTCTCAAATACATTCATTATATCCCACACAAGCAGAGTTTCCAGTTGTGACCGCAAGGTAGCAATAGTGGCAAACTAAGTGACGCGATTCTATTGCCCAAAAATCTTGATTTATATAAATTCAAAGTTCATAAAACTAAATTCATGTTCGCCCTTCAGGGGCTCATGCTTCTGATATAGATGGCATAGATTAGGCTTCACTTAAAAATATTGTTGTCTTGTCTCGTTCATTGATTCATTCGCTCTGTCTGTTTGTTTGCTGCAAGTTTCTCCCCCGACTCACGGAAATATAAATAATGATAAGATCTGGATCTGGATCTGGATAAGCATTAGTCAGTCGCTAAACAAACCAATATCCGGAATAAAAGCGTTTAATGTCGTTTCTTTGATTTGTATGGGTGAGTTAAATTGTTCAGTGATTAATTTATAGAAGTTACGTAATGTTATTGTTAAATCAACTTGGAATAAACGTTATATTATATTTGATTTTCACAGAGGAACTCGGATCTGCCTTTATTTCTCCTAAAGATCTGAAAACAGATCTTATCATTATAAAACGACATCATCCACGGAACTTGGAAAAGTTATGATTTGATTTTAATGTGAAACCAGGGGCCAAGAGGGAAATCAATTGTTATTTGCCTGACATCGATAGGAACACCAGATGGAAACTTTTCCTTACAAGGGCCATCCAGAGAGTAGATAACGTTTTCGTCTGTGTCCGCTAGGGGCGGGGCTAGCGCGGCCATCTTGGGGTCAGAGTGTTGTAGTATTCCATGTCAGTCAGCATCTAGCTGCTAGTGCTAGTGGGGGGTTAGTGCTATGCTCTGTTCAGATACTGTGGTGGTTTGAAATGTCTGCTTTAATTAAAAATCCTGTAAGGTGCATGCAGTAATAAGGTTTCTGACTGCAAAAAAACTTTAACCGATAGAAATGGAAAAAGGCACTACAATAAACTCTCAAAGGTATTGCCAAACTCTCAGAAGAGCAGAAAAAACAAGCGCAGAGGAATGTTGAGCTCTAAGATCTTGCTGATTCACAACAACGCCCGGCCCCACATGGCAAAAAATGTCACTCATAATGTTCTTGAATCTTTTATGTGGGAGTTGTTTCCTCATCTGCCATACAGTCCCAACCTGGCACCGAGCGACTTCCACCTATTCCCAGCAATGAAGAAGTGGCTGGCTATGCAGCGTTTTGATGACGACGCACAGCTGCAAGAAGAGGTAACAAAGTGGCGCAGCCGGCCAAATTTTTCGACGAAGGAATTTCCAAGCTCGTACATCGCTGCGATAAATGCCTTAATTTGAATGGTGACTATGTAGAAAAGTAGTATCTGAGTGTGGCTTTCATCTGTATATAATAAAATTTGTTTCCAATACTTTGTTTATTTTTTTTTTTTTAATCTTCCTTCTGGATAGCCATCGTATATGAGATACCACTTGAATCCCAACCTGTCAGCCTCCACAGTGCCGTTACAAACGCTCCACAGTATCACAAGGTAAAGAAATTACTTAATAAACGTCATCAAACCAGAAAAAAATTGGATTACCATCTTCCGAGAGATTCTATGTAGATATCTGTTGATAGCCTCTTCTTCAGAGAGTCGTCCGCTGGTGAATTTATTTGAGTGTGCCAATTCAACCGTGAAATTTCGACTTTATCGGAGGTTCTATCACAACGTATTAATTTAATAACAACGTGTGAATATATTTTCTGAGCCGAGACTAGCTCTCCGCTGTCCATGGCCTAGAACAATCTACATACGGGTGAATAAAAGGGCGTGAAGAAATAAAAACCCCGATAGACAATATAACGACCCCTCCCTTTTCACACTATCGCGTATTCCGCATGAATGAAATTATTCTCCACAGGGGGAAATACTTCCGCCAGGAATCAACTGTCGGAAAAAGCTCAGTTATGGTCGATAAGTCGGCGAATTATTACTCCAGTTTTTGATATATGATACTGAAACCGTTTTTGATGAAGACTGCAGTAAAGCCGAGGGGAGATCGAAAAGGAACCCAATCTGTTTAATGATGGGGTGTGCACTGTTCATATCTTTAATGAACCTTCTCCTTCTTTCTTCAGCTCCCCTTTCGGGCGCTTCACTACATCAAGCATTCGAAACCTTTCATACGATAGGAATCTTATCCCTGGCTGATCCTCCCTGTCCTTTTATTTGCCACGCGCTACCTCTCCCCAACAAAAGTAGGGTTTTACCGTTGAGAGGCAATGCAGTGGACCAATCCGTATTGAATTCTCCAGTCGAATTGGAGGATGTGTCTTCTGATCAAAGCTTCTAGTTACTGTTCAGTAGGCTAGAAGATAACGAGTACCTACTATTTTAGTAGGAGTACTAAGGTATACACTTGTTCATTTTTGCTTCCTAGACTAAACTCGCGGTTTCTCTGAAAATTTTAATTCCTCGATCTTGCAATGAGTAATAAAGCCGGAAATCTACCGTCGGAAAAGGGTGAGCTGAGAGCACTCGAAGTGTCAAGGGTCTTCTTGACGGTTTTCGCACACTTCGACGAAACACAGGGACTTCGTTAAGAATCGATTTCTGATTTTTCTCGTTTGGTCTTCGTTCCTTTGTAAGCCTCTCTCGAATTAAAATGTGTTATGAATTTTACTATGATTTAATTCGGGTTTCTTCGGAGAATTTGGAAGCGACCTAGCGAGAGGATACGGGATGTAAGTCCAAGACTTACGACTGAGCAACTAGGGATACCAAGGATGAACATAAAATACATTGATACAAACTGAATTATAATTGAAAACAAGGACTCGTTGCAAAGGAAAATATGCCTCAACCTGGGCTAGAATTGATACAAGACAAAGTAATTCGACAAAGTAAATTGGACAACATGTGGAGCATAAAATACAATTAATACAAGATACATGAAATTATGATATACATGAAATACAATTTAATGAGCAAGTGCAACGATACCGGCTGACGAAAACGGCGTCGACGTCGAAGGAAAAACAGGAGGGGGCTCGCTGTCCCGCAGGTACACAGCAAGGCTTATTAACTTGAGTCCTTTATCTCATGGGGAACACAATATTACAGCTTCGGTCGACTTCAGCACGGTTGCAGAGTTCACTTCAGAGCGAGCACAGGACAAAGCCAGGATGGACTGAGTGAGAAATCTCTTGCACGACAGGGTTACAAAAATATACGACTCCAACATTTTGGGCCCCCCAGTCGGAGGGGCACGACCACCTGGTTGGGCAACTTAGCAACGAGTGAGTGCTGGCTGCTGGGCCTCTCTCCAAAATGCGACGTGTGGGCAGGAGCTGCGCGCGCCTCCTGGCGCATGCTCCCTCCCTTCTGGCCTTCTGGGGGCTTACATCTTGAAGATTTTTTTTCCTTGAAGCTATTCGAACAATGATAATTCTTATCGGATATTCATGACTTTCTGTAATTGAGAATGTGTTACTTTTCTTACAATTCCTGTTTCTGTTTATTGCCGTTCCGAGCCAGAAGAGCAGGGTCATTGGTTCTTGATGTTTGACTCAGCACATGCTAGAGGGTAGCTATGGCGTTTACTATTCAACCAAAGCCGAGAGTCCTCATCTTATTTTACAGTTAATCGTTGCGCCATTTTCCATATTTATCGATTACTCCTAGTGACATTTAGATTATATTCTAACAGAATGAAGTTTGGAAGGCCACTTTTACCGTACAGGGGTACATTTTGGCGGATTCTTTGGTACACGAAAAACGCGTATCAAATTTGTCGTCAAGCTTTGGTCGGCGGACCCACTAGTTGGGGCTTCCCACGCCCTTATTATGCTGTCCCCTCATAAGATATGCTCAATAGAGCCTCGTCCCTTTCGTTTTTTTTTCAACGACGTTTCCGCTTTCTCTTATTTTCCACCGGTGTCTCCTAACACGAGCTGGAAGAGTCTCACTAATTAAAAAAAACCTTTGAGGGCTCAATGTCAAAGGATCCTTACCTCTCTGAAGGCTAATAGCCAAATTGGTTATATCGATCGGGGTTGACTGTAATTTATCCTTTTTTTTCACCTTCTCTGTACAGAGCGTTGAGCGTATTCTAAATATTAACTGAAAAACGCTGCAAATTCTTACACAGGGGTTGGTTATTCCTTGGACCAGGCGCATGGAGACTCATTTCTTCAACATGGGGGAAATGAGAGAAAAAGCAGGTGTGGCTGGTCCCAGACCTATTCCAATCGATTCAGGATCCAGAATTTAGTAGAAAATGATACCCCACACGCCCAGGTACCGGAAATCTCGAAAACGCATATTCAAAATGGGTAATAAATACCCAATTTGACCCATAACTTCTTCCAGTGGGTGCCAATCGTTCTGGGACCCACTTCATTGAATTCAGCGTCCAAGATTTAGTGGAAATGATACCCCACTTGCCTTGATCGCCCAAAATCTCAAAAATCCATTTTTCAAAAAACACATTTTGACCCCTACCCCGCCCAAATTTGGTCCGATCGGGCTGAAAAGTTTGGAGGACCGTCCTAGGCCGGGAACAGGCCTCTGACCCAAATTTCAGATTTTTAGAACATTTTCTACTACCAAAAACGGACATTGACCTTTTTTGATCTAGACACCATGAAACGTCCAGAAAAAAATTTTGAGCCGAATCGGAGAGGTTGACCATTATCATGAAAACATAGGTTGATTATTCAAGGATTAACCAACCAAAACGCCCTGTCAGCTCAGTTACCAGAATGTCAGATTAGCAGACGTAACGTTATTTTCAGTACAGAATTCTCCGTTTCCCTCATATTTTTTTGTAGTTGATTGTGCCAAAAGCCAAAATTCATCATGAAAATTTGATTGTTGGATAGAAACGAAATTATGAGAAATATATTATAAACAATATCTCACATTTTGTCTAAATTACAGTTTTCATTTGATTGAAACAGGGGAATATAAAAAACGATCTCTTCAACATTGAGATTTTGAGTATGACCACTCGCATTCACTCTTTTCCCAGGTTTTCTGGAGACGCGTATCGCTGGTTCTGAGCGTACATTTCACAATAGGTAAATAATTAAATGACAATCGTTCTCAATGTTACCCAGAAATCCAATTTGGCTGCCAGCAATAGATGCTTTTGAAACTGACAGTGGTTTGTGATTGTGATTTCTAATTGAAATTAAAAAAACAATAGTGAATTTTTCCGTATGTAGATTTGTTGTGTTGAGTATGTAAAGTAGAGAATTGTTGTGAAAAATTGCGTGACTAAAAATCGAGTTGGGAACGAGGAAAAACTCCCCCAAGGACGAAGGGTAAGGTGAGGAAGTGTTGACAATTTGCCGGAAGAACAGGCGGTACCATCGATCTGGTAATGTACTGACACGACTGTGGCATTAGTCGAGACCGCCAAATGGCATTCGCTTGTTACACCCCGCATTTTATACATGGAACAATCCCTCCTTCCCATTCACTTTCCTCCACAGCCCCCTTCTCCCCTTCTGCTTCTTTCCAGTTCGCTCGTTTCGACAAATCCTCTCTTTCCCGGCCCTGTCGTTCGAAACAAATCGGCTCGCATTATTGGGCAGGTTCTTTCTATTCAGGGTCAATATTCATCTGTGTAATGCCCATCAGTAATTAGCTACGTAAACCATGCGAGAAATGGCTTTTCTCACGGGACTAAATTGATCAGCTTGACATAGTACTTATGATAACAGGTGAAATTAGTAGTTGCAATTAGCTGTCTTTCCGTTTGTAAGGTTAACGAAGTGAAGCAAGTTTGGAGAAACACCTGCCGAGTTGCTAGAACCGGAGCTGGAGACTATCTTCATATTATGGGTAAACGTGAAAATGAGATATATATTTTCAAAATTACCACAGATTAAGCTATTTACCATATACGAAAGCCAATTAGTAAAAATATGCATATCAAACAAATAGAACTTTATGTAAAAAACGCTGCAAATTCTTACACAGGGGTTGGTTATTCGTCAGACCAGGCGCAAGTAGACTCATTTCTTCAACATGGGGGAAATGGGGATAACGGTGGGTGCGGCGGGTCCCAGACCCATTCCAATCGATTCAGTGTCCATGATTTAGTGGAAAATGATACCCCACACGCCTAGGTTCCAGAAATCTCAAAAACACATATTCAAAATGGGTAATATATACCCAATTTGACCCATAACTTCTTCCAGTGGGTGCCAATCGACCTGAGACCCACTCCATTGGATTCAGCTTCCAAGATTTAGCGGAAAATGATACCCCACACGCCTAGGTTCCAGAAATCTCAAAAACACATATTCAAAATGGGTAATATATACCCAATTTGACCCATAACTTCTTCCAGTGGGTGCCGATCGTTCTGGGACCCATTTCATTTGATTCAGCGTCCAAAATTTAGTGGAAAATGATACCCCACTCGCCTAGATCGCCCAAAATCTCGAATATCCATTTTTCAAAAAACACATTTTGACCCCTACCCCGCCCAAATTTGGTCCGATCGGGCTGAAAAGCTTGAAGGACCGTCCTAGACCGGGAACAGACCCCTGACCCAAATTTCAGATTTTTAGGAAATTTTCTACTACCAAAAACGGCGTGGACGGCGTACGGCGGACGGCGTACGGCGGACGGACATTGACTTTTTTGATCTAGACATCATGAAACGTCCAGAAAAAAATTTTGAGCCGAATCGGAGAGATTGACCATTTGCATGAAAACATAGGTTGATTATTCAAGGAATAACCAACCAAAACTATAGAACAATAACAAAAACAAAACCATACAACTACGAAAAACTACTACTTTATAAATATACGAATTTTGTCATCAATTTTGAAACATGATGAATCAATCGATGTGTTCCGAAAGGCGGAGTATGATATGAGCATAAACAAACACTAGAGAAAATAACTAATAATGTAATGTAAGGAATGAGACAAGGTAGCAGGGAACGTCCAATCAGAATCACACCTCTTCTTTGGAGGGACGGGATGGTAGGAGGAGATAATAGGGGAGTTGAATGTGGAATCCGGAATGAAATAATAATATATATTATTGTGATTAGTTATTTATTTATTTTTTAACTTCAAAGTTGTTATTACGCCGAGGGAAATCTATCAATATCAATAAGATTTCTTACAAAATGAAATAATTATTCGGTTTAACAGGTTTCATTGTAATGAATTAAAGAGTTAAGATCATTGTCACTATAATATCATGGTGGATAATATATATATTTTTTTAAACTAAGTTTAGGTAATATCATACTTAATAAATTATTGTAACTACGAGCGGGGACAGTGCCAGTGTACACGAGAATCCCAACGGAATCTGTGAACGTTGTTTTCGTTTTCACCTGAACATTGGGAGAAAACTCGAGCGAAAATTGATATCGAGGAGATGGGAATGGATCGCAGAGATATTGGGAGATCGGCATGAGTCTGTGTTCGAGAGGGAGAGCGAAAGGGATGACAGTGTGGGAGAAATCATCCCCTACCCGATTCACTCGGCTTCCGGGAAAACCTCCATGATATCCATCTGCTAAGCTGATTGTATTGAAATTGCAGAGCCCAAACCCTCCTACTCTCGCAAAGCCCAGAGTCATATTACCTAAATCAACAGTCAGGCTCTTCTGGTTTTAGTTTCGTTTTGTTGACGTGAGCTGCCATTTCAAAGATACCATTTCAATACTTGATTATTATAATGATTGTGGAGTTTATTTCATTATTCTTGATTAAAAATCTTTTAATCGTACATTTGAAAAAAAAATATTGTGAATAGCTCTTCTTACTGAATGACTGCTAATTTCTCTGCTGTTTGAGAGGGAGATTACGCAACGTAACACTCTGATAACCCCCTGTTTGCATTTTGTCTAGCTATGGTGGTTGGATGTCCCACAAAGACAAAGTAGGGGATGTGATGTCTTGCCTTTCGTCCCTCTTTGCGAAATTTTCGCTGGCTCTAGATTCTAGAAAAGGGCTCACCTCATCTCCCATCACTCTATAAACAGAGGACTGCAGCTTGAGGCTCCGCCTAATCCACCTTGTTTTCGGTGTCTCTTTTGGGCCTAAAAAATGAGTCAGTTATGGGTCGGCAGGTTATTCATTACTTATATGACGCTGCTGGTGACTCCATCAGCTGTGGAGGTCATCCAAATCAACGAGAATTTTTCTACTTTGAAGCTTGTGGCGGAGTACTACCTAATAACGCGTGCTACTTGTATTCACTATATCGAGGACAGGATGGCTGAAACATAACTGTCTAATTTTTTCTCATAAATCACTTTTGTACTTGAGTGATTTGCAGCGCATCTAGGTTACGCAGTGCTTGCAGATAGGAAACATTATAAGTGATGAACTTAATAATCTCTATAATAATCTGTATAATCTCTATAACCTGGTCTACCATAACTGAAAAACAAGTTCATAAAGTCAGCATAAATGCCAAAACGACACTTTGAATTTGATTCAGTAACACAAGAATATACGTCGGTACCTTCCTATACCGTACTAGCCTTCTCCAACTACTGGCTGTTTAGTTTATTGCTACATTGCCGTTTGTCCACCAATATTCTAAATTGCACAGCGAGCAGAGTTGTATCTACTACGTTGGAGTGACAAGATATCGGTCGAATTCAGGAGCTCCGGTTGGGGCCGCTGTCACCATAAAGTCATGACTTACGGGGGAGAGTCGAGCTTACCCCTATCGAGGACTGGATGTGCGAGCGCAGTTGTGAACAAGGGATGGACGATGAGGCTGGAAAGGGGTTCGTTTGTCTCTATGGGTGTATCTGTGCACAAATGACCGCGTCGTTTTGTGCTTCCGCCGCTGTAGAGGATTCATGCTCAAGTAGCAACAATCCCTTTCGTTCACTAGCGCTTTTCAACTGGGGTTTTGAACTGAATCAGCCCCCAATACGTATAAACTATAAATATTGTGACTTGAGAATTAGAATCCCCCTCCCTCCACGTAAAAAGGAACCACATTTTATTCAATCAACATTTTTGGTGGTGATGGTTTAGAAAATTCACAAATATCAATAAAAGTTATTTCTTAATCCTCCGAAAATCTGTTTACAGCGTTTGATACTATTTCCCCCTCCCCCTCCTATGGACGCGATGTACGTGGGCGATTTCCAAACATAACTCCTACTGACTAGCAGTGAATTGTCAGTGAACGATACTAAATCCTCTGATTGGTTATTTCATGAATAACCAACCTATTTTCATGCAAAAAGTCAATATCTCCGCGCCAAATTATCGGTGTTTCTTCACTGAATTTCATACACATGAAATGAACCACTTCTTGTTTACCTATTGATCTATGAATATGAATTATACTGGATTTGATAATTGAACAACACTTAGTCACTTGAACGAATTATATTCTTGAATCTCAACAAACTCTAGGACCGCCACGACCAGAAAGACGACGCCACGCGTCAGTAGTGAGTAAACACGGAGGCCTCGCAGTGTTGACAACTGCGAGGTGAACTTCATTACTTTGATATGACTTGATATGACATTATAAAATAGTATTGCTTGTTGTTTATGTGAGAGTAATATTTCTTCTATATTTTCTTGAGGTTTCTCTTCTATCAAGACAGGTAGATCATATCTCAACGAAGTAAGGATATGACTGGTAGTAGTTGATTCTTCTCCCGCTAGGTAGGTAGTTGGTGTAGGGAGCAAATTTGAGCTGTCCCGAATGGTCAAATATTTAACGCTCCGATTCGGCCCAAACAAATTTTCCGGGTGTTTCAAGGTGTCTCAGGTCCAACCCGAAGACAATAGTACCTACCAGGTTGGGCCATTGGGAGGGTGAGGTTTCAGGCCAATCAGACCAAATTTGGTGGTAGGAGGGGAGCGGTCACAATGTGTACTTCGAAAAATGGATTTTTGGTGATCTAGACGTGCGGGGTATTAATTTTGACCAAATTTTAGATGCTGTTTCCAATGAGATAGGTCCCGGGACGATTGGTGACCACTGAATGAGGTTATGGGTCATAATTGGTATTTTTAAGTGTTTTTAAGATTTCTGGTACGTAGGCATGTGTGGTATCATTTTCCCACCAAATGTTGGACCCTGAATCGATTGAATGGGTCCGGGACACGACACACTCACTGTTATCCCTATTTTCGCCAAGTTCAATTCTTTCGCCGATTCAGACGTGTGGGGTATCGTTTTCCACTAATTATTGGACGCTGAATCGATTGGAATGAGTCTACATGCTACTGTTCAGAGGAATAATGAAAGAATCGCAGTGTTTTTCCTAAGAAGAATGAATCAGGGCTAATATGACCGCCCCTGTTATCGCGTTCAAGCAAACATTATCCATAGACGGACGCCTACGCTTGAGTCTACCATGCAGTCTGAACACCCCCTATATGGGGAGTTTTGAAAACGGAAGGAACCTTCTAAAATAAGGTTCTTGCTCCCGTCAGCTTCCAGAAAATGGGGAAGGATCTCGCGCAGGAGGAAGGGGAACGAAAGCACAAGGAAGGAATGGAAACACGGGGAAGAGACGGGCTCGGTTGTACGGGGGGTAGGAGCTCTGCCCCCGTCCCGGGCTCCCACCCCCCGAGGTCCGTCCCCACCCCTGGAGGCCGGTTCCAGAGCCGCGCACCCACTTCAGTAGCTGTGCGGGGCCACGACCGGCCGTGTCCACCTTCCGTCAGAGCCGCTCCGGTGTCTTAACTTTTTTTCATTGTTGTTGAAAAACAAAATCATTTCCGCTGTGAAAATCACGAAAATCTCTTACGTTTTAACCCCTTCAATCCCTCAATTTACACCCTCTATTTCGACAGTTCCTTAATCTAAATTATTGCGTTTTTTGGGGGGTTTCCCGCGTTTTTTGGAGTTTGTATGCCCTCGAAACCATCATGCTTAGCGCCCTTATCGTAGCTGCCGTCTTCGGCTTAGGTAAGCAATTTTCAAAATATTTAGGTCAGGTTCATCTTCCTTGACCCGCTCGTTCAACGAAGATCTGCAAATCGTTGTATTTTTCAGTACAAATATATAAATACCTACGTCTGCAAACGGCCTACCTGCATGCGCAATGATATATTATAGCTGCATATCTATTGATTAAATTTGATCGATTGATTAACTACATATCATTCAGATTTCAAGGTAAAATAAAATTGCTCAGATGTTTAATTTGATTCCGGATAAATTGTATCTGATAAATTGTGGTTCAATAGAGGGGGCGGTAACGTACCCTTTACCCAATCTGTGTTTGCTGTCAAACAGATCCATCAAGTATTAAATTAAGTACTGAATAATTTGCATCTGTAGGTATTTCTCAATTTTCTGGAGATTTGAAAATCCTCCACATAAAATACACGTATTAATGAGCTGGTTAAGGAATAAAGGCCGTACTTACACATTGTAAACAGGTATCACAATGTGTTCTGCATATTCAACTCGTTCACAATCAGCTTCACCGGGAATAGACTGATAAAGGATCAATTATAACCGAATCATTCTCAGCATTGGAGTATTTAAAAAATGGCCACATAATGCTTCTTCATATTTGGCTATTCACCCATAAAAGGCTATGAGAAGCGGGATGGACTAAGCGGCTGCACTGCGCACTGGTTTCCACTTAAGCCAACTAATATGGAAATAGCTGTATTCGCCTGGAAATTCGCGCATAAATTGATACTACAGCTTAACCCCGATTGACATTGTACTACTAATTTCAGAATATTATGTGATGAACGGTCCCTGTAACAATCATTTTAAATGATTGTCTGGAAAATGTATACTGGGTTGATTGTAACCGGATTTCACAGTGTACCCTTAAATCGTTCTAAGTTGGTCTTCTATAGACAATAGCAATTAATGCATACATACAAAAATATAGATCAGACAGCATCTATAATTTTGAGCTCTTGATCTTAAGAGTACATGCGTACAAGTAAATCTATTAAATAATTCCTTTTTTCCTTTCAATTTCTGAAAATTTTTACTCTGTTTACTACCTACTAATGTAATTTAGATTACCTGTTGACGGGGTTATACTCAGCTAGAAACAGGTCCGACGTTGATGTTCGATACGAAAAAAAAATCGACTGAAAACGCTGGGACCGCTTAGTCCCTCGTTTACTCTACGTGACAGTGATGAATTGACGTGGACATAACGAGTATAAAGAAAGAACTGAAGGGACCCTTCTCTTCACCTGGTTCAAAAAGTTCGTGTCTCGGGTCTACCTGTATTTTTATTTAACTACTTTTTCTTCAAAACTTGCTCGTACCGTTAGTTTAACGCCCAATTTCAGTGGTCAAGGCATTATCCGGCTTTTCCGCCTAGAGCTTTTTATTTTTCATTTCTTTGGCCGTCTCACCACAGCCTACTAAAGTGGTCGCCATTTCTGTTGTCTGGAGAATCGCCGAGCAAGGAACTCATTATCGGCACAGTTTCTTTTTTTGCTTTTGTTGAAATGAATAAAGTGAATCGACGGTCCGTATTTCCGCCATGTGATGAGTACTGTTCGCAAATCGTTCTTTTCTCAAAAGTAAATCTCGGTGGTTACGTTCTACTTTTCTTTTTTCTAAATTATGCTGGCATCGAACTCTGCAAGGAATGTAGAAATTTTTTTCAAGCTAACATCAATTACTTCCAAAATGCCCGAGGTTGCTCGCCTCATTTATTCTGACGTCGTCTTATTTTATAAGGCCGCCCACTGGCAGGAAGAAAGGTGAAATCCTTGCCTAAGGTGTGGCGCAAGTCTCTGCCTTGTCCTTTCTTTTGGAAAGTTCACGCAACTCATCGAGTGTTTGTTTAAGTATCGGGCGATAGAGACGAAGAGGACGAGAACATTCAAGAGCACACTCACTTTGCTTCAACTGTACACTGTACGCACGAGAATATTGGGAATGCAATTTGAACAATTTCAACAACAAAAAAGTTCATTAGAATCCATTGTATCTTGAAAAGAATATTCGTTGAATGGTTTGTTTAGCAAGTTTAGAACGTTCTGCGTAATCCAATTGAGCCGGCTAACGAACTAATAATTGAGAATTAATTACCTTCTTGTGGTAGCACTGATTTGTCTGTTAAAAGGGGAATTTCACACCATTTACTGGAGCGAAATCGATTAATTGACTACCACTTACGCTTGTAATCAGGTTTTATGGTTTCAGGTTTGTAATCATGGTATAAAGAATTTTGATTAGGTTTTACGCCACACTCAGAAAATATTACGTGGAATTTGAGCGTTCCTAGGTGTCTAGATAAAAATAAGCGAATGCCCGTCCGTTCTCTTGTACCTACGCTAGACTGTTTCCGAGGCCGTGTGGCCCATGACAGTCTTCCCTGATTTTCAGCGTCTGATCATATTGGGGAGCCCTGCTCCATGGCTCTATGGCTTCCCCCGTACAACAGGCTGCCCCGCCCCCAGCTGAAGGGCATAGGTGGGCTGTGGAGTTTCTGGGACTTGGTGCTTATGTGGTGGCACTCACTCGCATTGTCACTTGGCATCACTGTACTTACAGGCATTTTATAGAGGTACCAATACATACAACCACATGCACCACGGGCAATGGCAATTTTCTAAAAATCTGACATTTTGGTCAGGGACCCTTTTCCGGCTCTAGTGGGCCCTAGAATATTTTTAGCACGATGGATCAAATGGATGGAGTAGGGGTCAAAATTTATATTTAGAAAAAATGGATTGCCGAGATTTTTGGCGATTTAGGCGTGTGAGGTATTATTATCGACTAAATTTTGGACGCTATATCCAATAAGACGGGTCCCGGAACGATTGGCGCCCGCTGGAAGAGATTATGGGCCAAAATGGGTATCTATCTACCTATTTTGAATGTGGGCTTTGAGATTTCTGGTATCTAAGCGTGAGGGTATCATTTTCCTCCATTTGGACGCTGAACCAATTGGAATGAGTATCCATGCTCCTGGTCCGTGGAATAACCAACCTTGTGAAAGAATTTGTAGCGTTTTCAAGAGTTCCTGATCTGCATTTTTTCGTGTGACTTGTATTAAACGTGACTATGTATGAAGTTCCCTTGGGTCAGGAGACGAGGCCAGTCACCCGTGGATGTGTACGCGCCCAGGCAGCGAAGCCGATATACGTACTAAGCGGTCGTTGGCTGCACGGTGCTTTCTCTCACGCGGTATAGTAACCCGGAGCTTTGTGGGTCAAGAACGATCGAGTCCCCTCCCGCGACAAGGAAGATCCCTCAGGATTCGTTCCGTGACGTCGAAGCCCGATCGCGTGTTTCACGTAAAAAATGTTGACCTTTTCTTCTGAGGCATCGCGACTAAAAAAGCTCATAGTCGTATTGAGCCCTCATCAAGCTGGTTTAGAAACGGTATTCCCTTTACCTGCAAACGCTTCGTCACTTCATTAGTTCAAGTTATTCTCGAAGTAGGATCACATCGTTATCTTCATGGAGCCTCTACCACGTGAACATACATTTGCTCTCCAGAAGCGACTCGTAAGACACAACTCCGCGGTAATTCTTTTCTGCAGCCTCCGAGTCGTGATCAGCGAACGATAAGACCGGTTAATTACAGCCAGCAGAAAAAAGGGGCCGCCTGCATAATAACGACTATCTCTCTACTTTCTTCCAAGATGACTTGTCTGTCCGATGGGAACTGACCCAGAACCTCTGAGAACAAACAACAATGTACGCAGGAGTTTTCTCGAGCTTACAAACTTGTTTTCGAACCTCTTCATAATGGAGTAGGCCGACAAAGATTTTGGAAACAGGCGAAATTATTAACGGAGTAGAGGATATTGATGTGAGAACTGGATTGTATGCTTCCAATGAGGAGAAGAAACTTGATCTTTACTAATTCACTCAGAACGATCCAAGAAAACCTTCGTAATGGTTGGAAATGATTCATTTATCTAGTTAATTTGAAATTTAGACGTTTCATTTGGTGGACGACAGAAATCAAACTGTCCGCTATACATTAAAAAAAGAAAACCGTTTGTGTGGTGTACGGATGTATTGCGACTTGTGACAGTTTTGAGAAGGTGCCTGGATGCACTTATTGGGGAAATAATTTCTGTTTAGATCAAAGATTGAAACCAAAAACATGAAACATGATTTTGGTTGGTTATTCCTTCAATAATCAACCTATGTTTTCATGCAAATGGTCAACCTCTCCGATTCGGCTCAAAAATTTTTTCTGGACGTTTCATGGTGTCTAGATCAAAAAAGGTCAATGTCCGTCCGCCGTACGCCGTCTGCCGTACGCCGTACACGCCGTTTTTGGTCGTAGAAAATTTTCTAAAAATCTGAGATTTGGGTCAGGGGTCTGTTCCCGGTCTAGGACGGTCCTCCAAGCTTTTCAGCCCGATCGGACCAAATTTGGGCGGGGTAGGGGTCAAAATGTGATTTTTGAAAAATGGATTTTCGAGATTTTGGGCGATCTAGGCGAGTAGGGTGTCATTTTCCACTAAATTTTGGACGCTGAATCCAATGAAAGGGGTCCCAGAACGATTGGCACCCACTGGAAGAAGTTATGGGTCAAATTGGGTAATTATTACCCATTTTGAATATGTGTTTTCGGGATTTCTGCTACCTAGGCGTGTGGGGTATCATTTTTCACTAAATTTTGGACGCTGAATCCAATTAAATGGGTCCCAGAACGATTGGCACCCACTGGAAGAGGTTATGGGTCAAATTGGGTATATATTACCCATTTTGAATATGCGTTTTCGATATTTCTTGTACCTAGGCGTGTGGGGTATCATTTTCCACTAAATTTTGGATCCTGAATCGATTGGAATGGGTCTGGGACCCGCCGCACCTACTGTATTCCCCAATTTCCCCCATGTTGAAGAAATGAGTCTCCATGCGCCTGGTCCGAGGAATAACCAACCCGTGTGTAAGAATTTGCAGCGTTTTTAATTTGTAGCGTTGTTCAGGATCTATGCTTGGTCTGAGAAAGGGGAGAAAGAGTAAGCTCAAGTTTTAAATCTCGGCTAACAGTGCTGCCCACCGCTGGTTGCAGTGGTTGCAATTTAATTTTCCATTGACCTAAGCCTGGGTGGAGCACGGTTAGACGTTCACTGCAAACAAATTGACGTTTTTATTTTTCTCTTGACGAACTAGCAGAATGTTTTGCTTCGAATATGTTCGAGTATATATCAGGTCCTGGCATATCTCTGCCGTGCCGGTTCTCGAAGGAGTGTTTTTCTATCTCTTCGTCGATAAACCGCACCAACTTTCTCCCCGACTTTACTCTCACTACATGTAGTCTTGCCTTGGCCGAACTAAACCAGTCCGAGCAGGAAATCAAGAAACGTTGTAGCTTTAAACTTAATTTGTCAAAACATGTCCATTATACACTTCAAACGTTCAATTATAACTGAAATTACGTTTTGCCAGTTCCTGGACGTTTATATCTCTCTCACAGTCCATCAGTCCACCGAATTTGCAGACTGTCGTAGAAATTGACTCGTCCTTTGTTTATAATGTCGTCTTTCTATGCCAAGTTGGAGTCTCCTTTCCTCGCATGGTAGCTTCCAAGGTCTGAAGAGCTCTTTGACCCTTTCACTGTTGAAGAGGGCCAAAGATCCCTTATTTGTATAACGTAAACCCTTCTCTCTTGGGTTATTGCGATATTGCTTGTGGACTTCTGGAGTCTTCTTCATGTTAAGAAACTTGATCGAGGGACCGAAATAATTATCAAATGTCGACGATTCATTCCTTCAAGCGGAATTCAAGCTCGTTGAAAATCTCATAGTTAGTTGGTTTTCCTGTCAAACCTTAATGTTTAAGTGCCTCGCCCTAGATGTATATTAAAGCTTGACTAATTTAGTGGTCTGCGTCTTCTATTGAGACATTTGTTTCGAAAAATCGACGTATTGTAGGACCTACGGGAAAAAAGGCAAAAATTGCCTATTTCTCGTGACTGACGACGATGTCATCAGAGAAGATCGTGACTCTGAGTTGCTCAGAGGGGAGATCTCGCAAGTACGTAATACGCCTTACGTAGCGTTTCAGTAGCGTGACGATTTTATAAACCCCTTAAGGAATAGGCGGACATCATACTCGTATTTGAATTTGGTGGAGACACGTCAAAATTCGTGCCAACTAAAAGATTTCGTTTCGACCACTACTGACGGATAACAGTGTAGAAGAAGTATGCGGGTGACCAGTTGCCATGGCTAAACCCGTTATGCACGCGAATCAATCCTCAAGAGGACACTAAAATACGGCAATGACATAGAGAGGCCACATCCTACTTCAAATGTAAACCAAAAAAAATGAGTTCTTTTCCCAGTATTCTTCGCAAATGGTGCGGTTTGATTAGATTAACTGCCAACACGTTAAAGGTAATGTGACCTAAAGAAAGGCGTGTCCTCTTTTAGTAAAGGTCAGTCGATACATTACAGTGTGTCCAGCTCAGCGTTCGAGCTCAATGCAGAACGTCATTAATATCCTCCATCCTTCTGATAACATTCTTCTTCCGATGGGTGGATTGACAACTCATTCACTAAAATCTCAAAAGGCCGATGTTTCTAGTTTATTGCTTACCAACATGATACCCATCATGGTTATGGATCCATAAACTAAAAACATGGTTTCTTCTCTGAACTATGCTATTACTGGGGCTAGTTTCCAGCTCTCAGAATGAGCATTAAATGATTAATGAATTTTATGGACACCCACTGAACTGTTACAGTGTCAAGAAATCTCGGTTCAGCGATTTTCTATGCCGCAATTTATTAATAACTACTTACCAAAGAATCAATGCGATGCGATGCAGGGGAACGTTTTATTCCCGTTACGTCTCGCGGAGTGTGCATTCTGTCGATAGAACGCGTTGTGATCAGTCGACTTGAGAGAGATTAACGGTTGAATAAGTTGAATATTATGATCATGAATATTGTCAGGCACGTCAACTGATTCGTAAAGGTGGTGTACGTCTTGGTCGGTGGTCTCACAGTGGTTTTCACGTATGTCCTTGAAAATTGCCGGGAATTGGAAATAGCCCATATCCACGACCTCAGCCCAACCCTCTGTGGCACATCCCTCTCAAAATTGAAAGAAACCAATATTCGAAAATTCCTATTCATAGTTATTTTTTAGTCCATAAGGCAGTTGGCAATGATTTCAGCCTTCATTTGCATTGATTGTGCCATTTGAGTAACACACACGACATAATTGAGATTTAGGTTCGTTACGGAAGCAGTATTTTTGGTTCTAGGTTTCGTTTTGGGTTCCAATTCAATTGTGGAATACATCTAATTTTGAAACAAATGTAAGCCCCCAGGCTTGCTGCCTCCAGAAGGCCAGAAGGGAGAGAGCATGCGCCAAGATGTGTGCGCAGCTCCTGCCCAGACGTCGCATTTGGAGAGAGGCCCAGCGCTCACTCGTTCCAAAGGGGTCCAACCAGGCGGTCGTCGTCGAGGCGCCCCTCAGGGCTGAGGCGCCCAACATGTTGGAGTTATATATTTTTGTAACCTGTCGTGCAAGTGCATCTCATTCAGTCCATCCTGGCTTTGTCCTGTGCTCGCTCTGAAGTGAACTCTTCTACCGTGCTGAAGTCGACCGAAGCTGTAATATTGTGTTCCCCATGAGATAAAGGACTCAAGTTAATAAGCCTTGCTGTGTACCTGCGGGACAGCGAGCCCCCTCCTGTTTTTCCTTCGACGCCGTTTTTGTCAGCCGGTATCGTTGCGCTTGCTCGTTAATTGTATTTCATGTATCATGTATTAATTGTATTTTTTATGCTCCACATGTAGTCTAATGTACTTTGTCAATTTACTTTGTCCTATATCAATTGTAGACCAGGTTGGTGCATATTATCCTCCTTTGCAACGTGTCCTTTTCTTTAATTATAATTCATTTTGTTTCAATGTATTTCATGCTAATCCTTGGTATCCCTAATTAACGCTCAGTCGTAAGTCTTGGACTTACATCCCGTATCCTCTCGCTAGGTCCTTTCCAAATTCTCCGAAGAAACCCGAATTAAATCATAGTAAATTCATAACAGATTTTAATTCGAGAGAGGCTTACACAAAGGTTAGTAAAAAATGATCATGGACAAACCTTTATCTCATCGTGAATTGGTGGCAATTTTTAAACCTAGAATTACCGTAGAGAATCCAGGAGAGAGGACAAATCCAAAATCGAGAGTCGGTAAGACACACCTAATTAAGAAACACGCCACATCAATCGAACGAAACTAATCAAAAATGTGACGGACACTTCGGTTTCTTCTCGGAGAGTTCTCGAATCGATAGATTGGCCTGTTCATTAGGATGTGATCCGGTAGATTTAACGGTTGGCGGAATCGACCTTTGAACTCGAAAGCGCCAACCTTTCACGGCTATCATTGAAGACCCTAGAATCCTACTTCCTGGCCTCGTTTCCTCGTGCCAGCTTGTGAGTATCCCTTCACCTCCGCTTGAAACGAGAGATCCGATTCAAATTCACAAATCAGAAGATGTAAATGTGAATACAAATAAAGCAAAAATGAACGTTGTGTGGGACATTAATTTAGTTATTATACATTGTTCTGTGTTCATTTTTTGCAGTTATTACTTGAATATAAATTATTTTGGCATGAATACTAAAAACAAATTACATTTTCCGTGAATTTCCCCAAAACGTCGGTCTCATGGTGAAAATTTTGCAGGTTTCTCGTAAGTTGAGTGGTCAATTTTGCAGTCACGTTAGTTGAAAGTCTAAAACGACTTGAATTTCTTTGGCAAAATTAGCAAATGCAAGGTAAACTGGAGAAAAATGCCTCAATAAACCATTTCTCTGCCTAGATAGTATTATTATGTAAAAAATAATAATAAATTTCGGAAACCCGGACCTTTTTCGTACTAAAGTCGAATTATAAATCATCTCATCTAAGATCATGTAAAAATTTAACGGTCGAACAGACCCATAATATAATATTCTGCTCCTATATTAGATCACAGCCCAACAATGGGGTCGCAAATTATTTTATCCATATGAAATCTCTAAAATGAAAAAGGAAAAAGCTAAAAAACGATTAAAAAATTCAGCAAATTTTTCGTGTGCATTTCAGTAAAATATTTTGAAAATTATTTTTTTGAGTGCTAAGTGTAGGTACATACGTGTTTTCATATCTTTATTTACGATTTTCAAAATTAATAATTTTACTCGAAAATTATTGCGCCTGTCCCTGATGCATGAAGATTGGCCCTGCCATCGTTCTTCCTATATACGTCTGTGGGGAGGAAATTACTGAGGCTGTGCTTTAATAGTTGTTACTGTCTAGAATCCAACTGTTTTAATGAATAAAATTAGCACTCGGCTTCGATAATGCGCACGTTCTGATCGTTGACCGTCCAAATCTCTCTTCCGTGAATATTGTGAAGTGTTCATACAATGAGAACAACTTGGTCGCCATCGGGTTTCTTGTGAGTGATCAAAATTCTGAAACAATTGTTATTTAGGGATAGCAACTTAGTGTACCTACTTTCTTGTTGCTCAGGCAGTTCAATCCTTAATTCTCCCGCCTCTGTCTGTCGTTTTTTTTTTTTTTTTTTTTTTTTTTTTTAGTGCTGTGCCTTTCATTTGTTCTTAATGGCTATAGGTACCTTTGAAATGGTTCAGGATAGGATCTAAGAATGCAAAAAAGGTAATGAGAAGCCATTTTCCTTCCCAACCGCTCGCATAGCTTTGGAGTTGTGGTTGCGAAACCGTGGGAAGATTAAGAAATCGGTTGCAGACCGAACCCTCGTTGCAACTGGTGGAATTAAGATCGAGAAATCTACCGTGGTAAATGCAACGTCCCATCTCCTGTATACCCCTCACTTGAGTACTTACAGTCCTACGGTTTTACGACATTGGTGTTATTAGAAGATAGCCATCGAGGGAAACGGTTGTTATCTAGAGGTCAGTTGGGATCACTGAACGGCCGTGAATTCAATATTACCTGATCGGAAGAACATGGAATTATTTCGTGCTCATCCAAGGACGTTCTCCGTGTGCCTTCCTTGCTCAGTAAGCCTTAGAGCTGCCTATCGATACAACCATCATATAATTTCACGTATCTGCTCCCGTAGAAATAATTCTGCTCAAATGAGTGTGTCTGGCTGAAGCTTACCTGAAGTAGCTTACTTTTCGATGACAGAAATATGAACATACAACGGATTCGGTACGGTTAGGAGGAAAAAAATGTTGCTAATAAATGGTCTAGCCTCCATAAAGAGAACTCAACAAAGCGTTGACAGTTTTCGTGACGACGTCGCTCAAGGGTGAAGTCATCCGAGGATCGGAGTTTTCAAGTCAGTCAAGGATGCGGATGAAGGCGAGGGAAAGGATATGATCTACATCTGCGGCTATTAGATACAGCTATGGCATGTGAAATCGGGCGCGATTGTTATGCTAATCTCGTTCACGTTTATCAGGGTGGGGAGATGGATATCATTCGAGGACGACAAACACCAAAGTCAGTATTATAAATAACTCTCCTATTTTAATAAATTTAGGTTTAATATGTCCATAGGAATTCATTCCGAATGACAAGATTTTGCGATATTGACTCAACTAATTATTTTTGATATTTGTACTGCCGATTGATTCTCCAACTTTCAAAAGAACGTTTGTAACAAAATGTAACTCGGAGAAAGGGAGAGATGTAAATGCGTGGAGGAGCGGCTTGTAGTGACGTTTCCACTGACCGCAACGTTTAGCAAGCCTACCGCTCCCTCATACGCCAACACCCGACGTTCAACCACAGGCTACGAGCACGCTTTATAGTTGGCTATTCCTTTGTTTCTTCAAATTTGTCTATTTAGTGCTATTTTTTCCCTTTTGGTTGGTTATTCCTTGAATAATCAACCTATGTTTTCATGCAAAAGGTCAACCTCTCCGATTCTGGACGTTTCAAGGTGTCTAGATCAAAAAATGTCAATGTCCGTCCGCCGTCCGCCGTCCGCGCCGTTTTAGGTAGTAGAAAATTTTCTAAAAATCTGAAATTTCGGTCAGGTCTGTTCCCGGCCTAGGACGGTCCTCGAAACTTTTCAGCCCGATCGGACCAAATTTGGGTGGGGTAGGGGTCAAAATGTGTTTTTTGAAAAATGGATTTTCGAGATTTTGGGCGATCTAGGCGAGTGGGGTATCATTTTCCACTAAATTTTGGACGCTGAATCCAATGAGACGGGTCCCAGAACGGTTGGTGCTTCTGGATGAGGTTATCGTTCAAAATGGGTGCCTATCTACCCATTTCGAATGTGTTTTCGAGGTTTCTGGAACCTAGGCGTGTGGGGTATCATCTTCCACAAAATCTTGGACGCTGAATCCAATGAAGTGGGTCCCAGAACGATTGGCACCCACTGGAAGAGGTTATGGGTGAAAATGGGTATCTATTACCCATAATGAATATGTGTTTTCGGGATTTCTGGTACCTGGGCGTATGGATGCGGACCCACCGCATCCACTGTTTTCCCCATTTCCCCCATGTTGAAGAAATGAGTCTTCTTGCGCCTGGTCCGAGGAATAACCAACCCGTGTGTAAGAATTTGCAGCGTTTTTGTGAGGATTATTATGGTATGAGCTGAACCCGAAGGATAAAAGTCAATGAAAGAATATAAAACCAATGTTCAAATACAGGAGAGCATTTGACCAGAAAACCTAAAGCCTATGAAAGTTATCAACGAGAAATGA
Source organism: Cyrtorhinus lividipennis (assembly GCA_019603395.1). Lineage (NCBI taxonomy): Eukaryota > Metazoa > Arthropoda > Insecta > Hemiptera > Miridae > Cyrtorhinus > Cyrtorhinus lividipennis. The sequence continues at coordinate 25,044,259 of CM034002.1, read as the reverse complement.
AGAGGAGGGGAGTGTAAAATAGAAAGGAAAAGGGTGAGAAGGGGAGAGATCTACTTGAAGTCGGATTGGCGGAGGAGTGGAACCAAAGCAGAGTGAATGAAAAGGAGGGGTCCCCGTCTGATCCCATTAAAGACCAGCTCGCAATTAAATCTTCATCCTATCAACTGAGCAATCAATACTCCAAATCCAGCATTATCGTACAACTTTCTCCCTCTTGGAACTCAAAAGGGAAGGAGCACAACGCTCATCGAAATCGGCGTTCTATGCTGAAAAGGGGTTGGAGGCATCGAGTTCGTTCTTTTCGTGGGCCCTCTCCACACCATCCTTAGCACTTTGGTTGAGAAGCGAATCCCCCCCCCCCCCCCCCCCTTAAAGTTTCGTCCACTGTCTTCCATAAGAAATGGAAACGAACTCTTCACATTCAAATCACTAAATTATTTAGAATTAATTAAGAGCTGAATGAGTCGTAGAAGACCTTGGAAAGTTTACCCATTGGCGTCCCGAGAGAACTTCAGATATTAAGCTTCGTGGATAACACTTGAGTCGTACGAACCAAGTAGCATCTGCTTGAGACTTGATCGCTCAGAATTTAAACGCCTATAAATGGCACAACCGTTTGATATTTGATGAATAGGGACGATTTTTTGTCTGAAGCTTTCTGTCCATTTCACATCGCATTCTACTGATTTGTCTTATGCACCAGAAGCCACCCAAAAGTGGTATCAAGCGCATTGGGGCTCTCAGGCAGTGATCACCTTGTCAGCGGACTGACTGAAAAGCCGAAGGAAAATTGACAAAGGAAAACATGAGAGCGTCGGAACTTTTTTTTTTTTTTTTAAATTAATTTATTTCGCTTGAATTTTTTACAATAATTATGTACAACATTGCAACTAAAGTGCTTTCATAAGGAAAAAAGATGCGAACTCTCCCTTTTGAGTTGAACTCGTGCTAGGGAGAGGAGTTGGTGCTGCCACCCATAGCGAAGCGACACCGAACAAATATTTTAATAATCAATAATAACAACAACCTACCTATAATAATCTATAAATGTGCCACATTAATCACCTTTAAGAAAGACCGCCAACATTGCGGAATGTACGGACTAGGATAAATATAATAATCAACGGAATGTACGGACTAGGATAAACTTAATAATACACACACTGACTCACTGACTGAGGAAGGGATGAACAATAGAGGAAGTCCCACACTAGGGTTTCAGCCCTGCTCCAAAAAATGGGACTTCAGTTTTCGCTTAAAGACACTGAGCGTCGGGCTACTCCTCAATTCCACAGGAAGATGATTGAATAGGGAAACCCCCCTGTACATCAGTGAGCGCTGCCCCATCGTAGATCTCCTGAAGGTGCTTTCCAGGACAAATGAACTGGCGGTTCGGGTATTAGTGCTCACGTGAACAAACCCGGATACGTAATATTTGTAAATGAGAATGAGAGATGTTTATCTATTATGGCTTGAAGGCGGTAATACGTGAAACGTTTTGAAAAGTTCGACTGAGGGGAAACGACTCTGTTTTTTTAATAGGATTTTAATAAGTAATTTTTGGGTCAAGTAAACCCGTGCCAGATGCGATTCATATGCAGAACCCCAGACAGCTGCACCATATTGGATGACGGACTGTATTAATCCGAAATACAGGATCCGTGCAGTAGGTCTATCCAAGAAATTTCTTACTTCCAAGACGATGTGGATTAGTTTTCTGAGGCGCTCTACAGTCTTTGAAATGTGGGGTACCCATGTCAGACATTCATCCATAATGGCACCTAAATATCTAATCTGCGATACTTGCCAGATCCTTGGACAGGGACAATCTTCTCCTGAATCGCAATCACAATCAGGTTTATGACACCGAATATGGCCCAAGCTAGGGACGCCATTTCTTTTTAGTGAGAACGGTATGAATTTAGTTTTCTCGTAATTTAGGATTAGGGACATCTATATTAGGGACCGTCATATCGGAAGACACCATATCGACTACACTCTCCCAGCTCTTTGCTCTGAGACAGAGAGCCTGATCATCCGCAAACGCGACCAATCTACCATTCAGCTTCAAGTCAAAAATTCCATTTAATTAGGCAATGAAGAGAATTGGACCAATTACAGTTCCTTGGGGGATAGAATAGGTAAAAGCGGAAACTATGGAGTATTAGACATCCACGCTCATTCAAAGCGATAAGTCGTGCAAAGATAAATATATTGGCGTTTTCTTATAAAACTCCAATATTTTCATTAACATAGATTCATGAAGAATCAATTGATCCTATTTTTTTTATTTGGATCAGTTTGAACGGAGTCATGAATTTGAAAAATTCACGTCTATCCGTTTATTTTGGCATCCGTGGAACTGAGCGAATATGATATGAGCAAAATAATAACTGGATTCTAGACCAAAAGTTCATTCATAGGACTGGTGATATCCGTCAGAATGTCGGAATTACACGGATGATTTCCCTGGGTGATGTATGTACGCTTTCAACTTCAAAATTGTGGTCACCCCTAGCGCACAAAGTCGTTAAGGGGTCTTTCAATTCGTCTCTTCGAATAGAGAATGCAAATACAAAGTTCCTCGTTTTATTAAGCTATTCGCGTTCATTTGGTCTTTCATAAGGCTTAATATAGAGAGAAGCGACGCTGGTGGGAGGGAATTCTGAATGTTTGGGCGGATTAACAGCAAGTTCTCACTTCTGCATACACTGAGCTCAGAAGCCGCATGCTGGCTCCAATCTGACTCGTTATATCAAGACAACAGAGATGCTATCGTAGACGCTCCACGGAGACGAGAGATTATTTGATCAAGAGGGAGCATTTTCGTGTGTGAGGTTCTCCAAATTTCCGAGAGTATCTGTCGTCGCACACCATCTCACCACTTGGTCTGACGTTTGACGGTATCCCTTGCTCTCGCTTTTGGGAGACATACAGCGTGCAATACGGATAATTAATACGGCATGAACAGGATGAAACGTGAACCTCTCTCGTAAATACACGACATTCTCAGCTTTCATCAGGTATACGATTATGTGAGAAACATAACGATGCTGATCCCATGCTATCTGATGTTTTTATTATGTTTATAAACCATCCTTACTTACATTTTCTTATCATGTCTAATTTTTATCCGTATAATTACTTTATTAATGTGCGTGAGCATCACAATGAGAGTCCCTCACATTTTGGTTGGTTTTTCCTGGAATAATCAACCTGTTTTTATGCAAAAAGTCAATCTCTCCGATTTGCCCCAAAAAATTTTTCTGTGCGTTTCAAGGTGTATAGATCAAAATAAGCGCATGTCCGTCCACGCCAATTTCGGTAGAAATTTTTCTCTCAAAATGTGTTTTTCGAAAAATGGATTTTTGAGATTGTCGGCGATCTTGGCGTGTGGGTAATCATTTTCGACTAAATTTTGGACGCGGAATTCAATGACACGGGCCCGGGAACGATTGACGCCCACCAAAATAATTTAAGGGTCAAAATGTGTATCTACGTACCTATTTCGAAAGCGCGTTTTCGAGATTTCTGGTACCTTGGTGTGTGGGAAATAATTTCCCACTAAATTATAGACGCTGCATCGATTAAAATACGGCGTACGGCGGACGGACATCGACCTTTTTTGATCTAGACACCTTGAAACATCCAGAAAAAAATTTTGAGCGGAATCGGAGAGGTTGACCATTTGCAATGAAAACATAGGTTGATTATTCAAGGACATAACCAACCAAAAAGGGTAAATGTCCGTCCGCCGTACGCCGTCCATTGTCCGCGCCGTTTTGTAGTAGAAAATTTTCTAAACATCTGAAATTTGGGTCAGGGGTCTGTGTCCCGGCGAGAGACGGGTCCTCGAAACTTTTCAGCCCGATCGGACCAAATTCGGGCGGGGGTAGGGGGTCAAAATGTTTTTTTTTGAAAATGGATTTTTCGAAGATTTTGGGCGATCTAGGCGAGTAGGGTATCATTTCCACTAAATTTTGGACCCTGAATCGATTGGAATGGGTCTGGGATCCGCCACATCCACTGTTTCCCCCCCATTCAAGGAATAACCAACCCGTGTGTAATAATTTGCAGGGTTTTTTAAAATTATTTTTTAATGGCTCGAGTTTCATTGGTTGTCTGCTAAATTTCCAATACCATAAGTCGATACAAATCCGTATTCAAATCCGTGAGCAGAGCACACGGGTCTTGTGTGATCATCAAACCTTAAAAGTAATCTGCTCACGCCCTCGAGTATCCCAAGGTATATGGAGTAGATGGAGACGTTAGGTCACTTCAGAGATTGGGTCACAAAAGGATAAAACCCTATTATGGTCTTCCAATAATGGTGATTTCTCTTCTCGCCGCCAAACCGTGCGTCAGCCCCAACCGATAAAAGGGGTGTCTGAAGTTTTCCCTCTGAAGGTACAGAAATCACGCGCGAGTGGGGGAAGGGGTGGCTTACTGATAAAGAGTTTACTGAAGAGGTGGGTTATACTGATAAGAAAATTATGACGCGGCGGGGGAGCGGCTACAGAATCTACAACAGTAGCCTTACACACGCAGGGGTTGTGGGAGGGGCGTATCGACCTGCATCATGGCCGACCTACCCCTTCGTCCCTCGTCGTGCAGTGAGCTACACTTACCCCACTCGCATCGTGTTGTTTTAACAAAATGCAACTAATACATTTTAGTAATATAAATATATCATTATATTTTGAAATGTACATCAGAGAACATCTACCATAGGTAACATGGCCATTCACCTTGAAAATCATGAAAAATACCAAAATGGAAAGAACAATTTTAATTACTATTACTTTCAGGAATCAGCAAAAAGATTAATTTCTAAAACTAATATGAACGAAATCGGAGAAGATGAGATTCACGACACAATTTACTCTCTCAACTACAATCCACCTCCTTACACTAATTATTTTTTCAAACCGTTTCAAATATTCTGACCAATTTTTTAGACCAGAACAAATAGGACACTCTTGAGGATTCAATTACGCGTTTGAAAGCATTAAGTATTTCCAATTCGTCGTACTGCGCCTTTACAAATGG
>CM034002.1:25022519-25039110 GCA_019603395.1 Cyrtorhinus lividipennis | reverse complement strand
AAAAAGCCCTTCCATGGAAGGAAGATGGAAATCAAGATGATCGTCGTCGAGGAAAAGGGACTGGAAAGTGACAGGATTTCGATTGGAAGCCAGAAAATAATGTTAGACCGAGCGAGATGGCGGAGGCTTATTACCTACCTCTCGAGGTTCTGAAGGAAATTATTGAAAACCGTTTACAAGAGGAATCGTTAGACTTCCGACGCCCAAGGCTAAGAAAGGAATAGGCACGCACATCAACTCCCGCTTCCTTGAAACTCTGGAAATTTAATAGGAAGAACTGGAAAGTGGGGGCACAACCCTCGGCTAACCCCAATCCTTTCCTTCTAACTACCATTCACCATTCAATTTCAATCCTTCCGAAAGATACGGATGCGCTATTTAGTTGATGAGGTTGAAATAATGAGCAGCTGTGGGTTGGAAGGTTTTGATTGATGGGAAGGTTCAAGAGTGCGATTACCTATGAGCCTCTTCCTCTGATTTGATGACTCATGAGTTGAGGCAGCAATATTTTTGAACTTTTATTGCGTTCTTTTTACTATTGATCTCAAAGTTTAACTGCCCTCCGGGTTTTCAATAGTCATGAATCAGAGCGGCGTACCATGACAGATGTACCTGCGACTGACGTAGCTCAGTACTCTAATTGTAATGCTACCCCTAAAAAAAATTTTAAAAAAATCCTCTGAACTTTTCTTGTCTACAATTTAGATGGACTGAAATCGATTGCCGCACATAGGAAGTGAGTATAATATGCTTAGAAGGAGGAGAATACTGACAATGGGTAACTGATTTTTCTCAATGAATAATGTACATAAATAGAACTAATTGAGTTCACCCTTGCCCTTTTGTTGGTGTATGATTCGTTTAATAATCAGCCTATATAAATAGTTTTGCCAGCGACCAAGTCTCCAATTTTGCATCTCAGGATGCAAAAATTGTCCACACCGTTTTTGGTAGTAGAAAATTTTGTACAAACACAACATTTTGATCAGGGACCTCCTTACTTGTAGCATTACTTGGCCCTCGAAACGTTTCAGCCAAATCGGCCAAATTCAAGGAGGGTGTTGGCGAAATTTTGTTATTTGATGGGTTATTAAGGGAACTGGGCATGTAAAGTATCATTTCACACTAAATTATAGACTCTGGATCCATTGAGATGGGTCGCAGACCAATTGGCGCCCACCAAAGATAGCTATGGGTAAATGGGTACGTGGCTACTTATGTGAGTTATAATTTTCCACTTATTTCTGGACGCTGAATCGATTGGAATGAGTCTGAGACACTACACTTCCCCTTTATTCTCCATACTCCTGCTCCCAAGAATAATCAACCATTTTAAGATAAATTACAGAGTTATTAATAGAGATATGATAGAATAGAGATCTGGCGTCAATGATTTGTGTCAATGTAGAACAATTTGAAGCGTTTTAATTAGCTTTGACCACAATAACGAATTAATGCTCGAGTCCAATGGCCACTCCTCATCTGACCCAGGAATTTAGACCAAGAGTGGTATTTGACAGTGAAGATCAATGGTGTTGACCGATCCTGCAAATGGCGTCCAAATTGTGATGACCATCTTCATCGTTCGGCTATAGTTTCTCCAACACCAGCAACTTTCGTGTCTGGAGCCACCTCGTCTCTACACAATATTTCAACGGATCTCTGCAATCTTCTTAAACGTCTTGCAGTTGATTACACCATTTGGGATGGGATGGGAGCGATCAATAGCGAATTCTTGAGAAGCCACGAGTGTAATGGATTTGGCCTTCTTGTTCGCCGCAGTTCAGAATCAGTTGCTTCGTGAGGGATGGTGGCAGTATAATTGATGGTTTCTATCAGGCCATCTTAACGTATAACCGATCAGATGAAGCAAACCCTTGCTTGCGCGCTTTGGAAATGATTCTCGTTTCACACGTTCAATGATGTGGAGTTAAGAAACTACACAAGAACCTCATCATATAACGGTCGAGTTGATTTGACCGAGCGTCAACCTTGAGTTTGGGCAAATGTGACCTCGGCAACGCGTACACTTATAGGCGCGTACAAAGGCAATAAAGTTATTCATGACCCATGTTTATTAAAGGCTCAAGATGTTCTCAACTGAATTAATCATGAACAGGGGACGTATGAGGAAGATGAGAGCCCTCAGTCACAAGGTTTCGCGGCCATTATTCATGATTATGCCGGCGCCGGGTGCTTTCATTTCTCGACTCTTCCAGCATGGTGGTCCCCTACCAACCTCCTCCACGTATCACCCTTGTTACATTAGAACGGATTGATACTAGCACCTCACTCTAATTCATTCGCATGAATTATCATGCTTGAGCCTCTGGGTATGCTCTAAGGTTAAGCCTTGCTTTTCGCATTGTGTTAATCGAGGACTCGCGTTGAAAATTCCATACTTCGAACCGTATATGTGCTACATCCTGAGGTTCCCTGAATTCGGGTTGCCATAACAAACAATTATTTTCACCCTTCATTGTAGCTGCAATCCATTTTCATAATTCTAGGTCACTACAAGCTAACTTCTTATCAGCAGCCCTGCTCTTTTCAACCGCAATACTTTTGGTTTCTTTGCGATGAATATTTCCATATTGTGTGGCTCGGAACATCTACGCTTCAATAGACAGCAAACGTTGAAGTAAGATTTCTCCCCGCAGAATGAGATTGGATTCTTCTTCTTGACCATGAAGACCTATCTAATACGGCTTCTTCTTTCTTAAAAGCCAGAGGGAAGAAATACATTTGGAAATGGAACAACGTTCCCTTTGTTCCTATTGTAAAAAGCTTCTATTATTTTCTTGTTGGAAAGAGGAAGGAAGAAGTGCCTCTCTTGTCTGGGAGTTGTCTATACGTTCAGCAGAACGTAATTGGGAGGCGGCCAACTCATATTGATTCTGACACTTATTTTTCCGTTCTATGTGTGGAGAGGGGGTCAAACATTTGCCAGCCCTTCGTCACGAGAGTCGTGGATCCATAAGGTTGATTTGCTCGTTAAATCGTTCCTCAAGTTGTGGATGCAATTTGGCTGAGCTCGTAAACCGGTATCAAAAATATCGAAAACCCATGGATATGCATTTTGACCCATAACCTCTCCCGGTGGGTGCCAATCTTTCTGAAACCCATCCTATTAGTTTCTTTTTAGATTTTTTTTTTTTTTTTTTTTTTGGAAAATGATAGCCTACACGCCTAGATCGAAATGGTCAAAATGTGTTTTATTAAAAATGAATCTTCCATAATTGATATTTTTGATGATCTAGACGTGTGGGGTGTCATTTTCCGCAAAATGTAGGACTCAGAATCGATTGGAATGGATTTGGGACACTGCTAATTAACTTATTTCTCCCATTTTATCCATATTCCTGATCCGAGGAATAACCAACCCATGTGATAGAATTTTCAGCTTTTAGTTGGTAGGCGTCCTTGCCTAATTTATAGATTACATCGATCATTGAACGTAGCAACGTTTTTGTATATCTACATCACCTCAGACACTTCCTGGGTGATTTCCAAGAGGTGTGCGAATCCTGCCAGCTGAGATGATGAGCTTTCAAGTGGAGTCTATTGTGAGTGGGGCATGAAGGTATATGCCCATAACAAACAGTTGGTCACGGTGAAGATGGTGACTGAGAAGGGCCGAGGGGGGTTCCCCGAACGGTTCCCATGTTTATGCAGTACCAGGCTAGTGTAACCAGAAATCACTACGCTATCCACAGCGAGATCCTGAGTCAACAACCTCCAACGCCTTTAGGGCCTTCTCCAGTATCCGCCTTGACTCTCTTAAACCCTCGATCGACTCACGTCACTTGTCACATCCTTCAACCCGTCAGCATCTTCAATGTGCAGCCGTTGATTTGCAGATCGTGTGTCCATGGAGGAGTGCCCATGCCAGTGAGGTTTCCTTTAGGTAGAGCAACGTAAAGGGAACATCAATATTCACCATTGCTCTTACAATTGAAACAAAACACCGATAGTCCTGTGGATCATGAGCACCTCTGCACATGAGCACGGCAATAAGCCCATAAATAAGTTTGGAGGCAAATATTTCAAAAACGTTGTTTCTTCGGGAAAATACGACTGATTTTCAATGAAGTGGTTTGATTAACGCGATGTTTCTTAGTTTCTACTTCGGATTTTCCAGCAATTAGTCACAACTTCAGTTCATTTTAAATGGTGCCAAACTAGATAGTTACCTAATGAAATGGCACTGAAATCATTTCTGTAATTTGCTTTTTGGAAAAAGAGAAGAAAAATTTGAGGATGGAAAAATGAGAATGATTCTATTTTCTCATGACCATCTCAACTAGGTATTTCGATAATAAAAAGTCGAATACCTAATACTTGAGCAGCATTTATTGCAGCATCCTCCTCATTTACAACTGTATTTATATATACCTAAATAATTATGTATTATGTGTTGTACTCGAGTAAAAAAATTTATGGCAACCATAGTTTTGGGAATTTGTTGTCTGTGGTAGGAGGGGCAGTTTTGGCATTTCGCTTGAGTTATGAAGTTTTATTCAAACCTAAAATGATTAACCGGTCAACATTCTACGATGATGAGAAATCAATGAAACATAACTTGTAGTAACAAGATGCGTCCATGTAAGTCAATGATGTATGCGACTCAAACGGCAGGTCATATGGTTCATATCTCTCCCTCAACACAACCCAACGGCGTACGAGCAGGATTGTATACGTAGGGGACACAAAACCGATGAGCCCCGATAGAGAACGACCTTGCCCCAATAGTTAGTTAGGTAGTTATCTGACAACACGGCCTGGGAACAACTCCTTTCCCGGAGGGTGCACCATGTTCTACAGTTCGCGGCAAGACGAACGCCATCAATAATAGTTCGTTATGTACGAATGCACGTGGCACCATTAGGGTGGGTTGTGGCACCAGGGAAGTTAACACGATGAGGTAGGAGAAGGACGAGCGTAATACAGTATGTACTCCCAGACAAGCAGCATCTGCAATGTTAATACCGCATTGTCTATGTGGTCACTACCAATCCTCCTACAGCTGTCATTACCACCTACGTGTACTATAAATCCGATCGCGGGAGCACGTCCATTAAACTCATCATGTGTCATAGAATGATTGAGGGTTTTGCTTGAATCGAACGAAATCTAATACATAGATCATCACGGAGATTTGCTATCGGACATCCGCAGATCCCTCATCGCCAGTCAGAAAACTAATATACGTGTAATATATATTATAAATCCGTGCCCTTCGTTATAGCAGATGCCGCTGGGATGACTGACGGATTTATACAGTGTCTACACAAATTATGGGACAAATTCGAGGGGTCGATTTTACAGCTCTTCTGCAAGTGCCCCTTGGATTTTTTTTTTTTTTTTTTTTTACTCAACTAAAAATTCTAATTTTTTGCACTTTTATGATTTTTTTTTTCGTGTTTTTGATTTGTCTCAATTGAACGGCTTCAACTCCCTTCACTTACAACGTGAAATAAAATGTTAAGGATACCTTTGGAAAGGGCGTTAAATTTCCTACCTCTATTACAAAATCCGATTTTTTTTTATTCTGCCCTCATTCGTGAAAAGAATGGCCAAAGTTCAAAACATGAAGATTTCTTAAATATCAACGTTTTTTCTGTCGTTTTTGCGCTGTTAGAAAGGAGGCTCTTCTGCGGGGACTGTTCGGGAAAAACTTGCCCAGAATCTTAGCTTTCCAATGTTATAGAAAATAGATTCGTTTGCAGGATAGTTTGGGGGAGAATGGCGTTTGAAAATCATAATTTCCCGAAAAAATCTGACTTCCTTCACAAAAACAAACTTAATATTGCAATATAATTGGCTTTTTTTTTAATGCGGAATCGAATGGTGACACTGTCATGCGTCCTCGATTAGGGAGAAATTAGTTTTTTGGCATCTCATTTTCAAGAAATTAGTAATAGAAGTGCTAAGAAATTAAGGTTTTCATGATGTCTTCCTTCCAGCTGAATACAAAGGCTGCATTGCATTTTCGAATGAGTAAAAAAATAAAAAATAAATAAAATAATAATAATAAGGGACACTTTTTGGTGCAAATGAGCTGTAGAATCGACCCCTTGAGTTTGTCCATAATATGTGGTGACACACTTTATAAAGTTCAGCCGGCTATATGACTCAGAGTAGACACAACGGCTGGGACGAATCGAAGTACATCTCTAATCGTTTATTATTTCTTAATGATATAGTAAGTATGGGAAAATCATTGCGATCAATTAGGCGGCTCGAATTCAGAGGAAAATGATACCCCACACGGCTAGGCCCCTAAAACGCAAAAATAAATTTTTATAATAGGTAGGTAGGTGGGTCTCATAGAGACCTGTCTCAATAGATTCAGCGTCCAAAATTTAATAAAAACGTAGAAAATTAGAAGAAAAAATAGAAAACGATACCCCAGTTTCACAAAACGCATTGTCCCCAATACCCTCCCCAAACTTTTGCCGATCGGGCATATATTTTAACTGTAATAGAGATATTTCAACTAAAAACTGTTCATTTTGCAGTCAATTAGAAAGATTAAAGAATTCATGGAATCATGAAGCGGTGGTAATTTAAGGGTTATTTAACTAAAATAAATAAACATTTTGTGCCGATAACGAGTAATCATTTCGTAATTTATCGATTTCCAGACAGGGTGCTCCTCAAAAATTGTATAAACGAAGTAGTCACTTCTGCGCGGGACTTTGTGCATAATCGAAGGTCTCATTATTGCAGAAGCATGCTTAACACTGGAGAACTCAACAGAATGAAAAGGGTGGCTGTATCATCGTATCGGGTTACACCTTCGTTCTTGGTACGTATCCGCCAAGTTCTATCTTGTCATGAGACAGCTCCAAGAACGATCCACCGGACAAACCATTCTGGCGATTGTTGTGTCTCGCTCAAAGCGGAAGAGCATTGAAATATCACCCCTCCGGTGTCACGGTTATCGAGATGGAAATGCGAACGAGCTTTTCCGACCGTCAATCGCTCGCTGTGTAGGTCATTAGAGGGTGGGCAACTGCCGCCTGTTCTATGCCGTCCCGCTGCCGAATAAAAAAGAAGACGAAAGCTGGTCTAGCGACCTTTTCCTTTGCCATCAAAGCCCGTTATCATATTTACCGAACTCCATCGGTGGATGGGGAAAAGAAAAATCGGGTCCTTTCTGTCTGACAAACTGTTCGCTCAAAGTGGGTTTTTCTTCTAGTCTTGAGAAGAGGAACACGAGAACAGAGGAGGGCAAGTGTCGTTGATCTGAAGTGAAGATCCCGACAAATCACTGGGGTCGCTGGTAAAGTAAATCGGGACATCTATTCGCGCACATTTTCCACCCCCTGCCCATCATGGTGGCTTCTATTCAATTTGAATCTCCCAGAAACCGCAGCGCCGATATATAACTTATCTTGAAAAAAAGTTACACCGGGTCTCGTCACTTTACCTACATTTTGATAAAGCTATGTACTGAATCTACCGAACCAATAATACCCCACCACGAATATAATGTTCCAAATTTGATTCCTCGATCGACAGAGTACGATTGTACAACAAATTGTTTCCGAACGTTGTTCACAATTGTTCACTTGTTGCTGTGTTTAGGCGCCTGTTTTCAGATTTTTACGGAGATTAGTTTTTGAAATCAGGATAAGAAATGTAAAAAGATTGTAAAGTGACGACTGATTGGGTAAAAAATCTACCAGTCTAACCTCTACTGAGGATGTTTGTAGATCTGTATTGAGGCTATAGATGAGTAAAGATTAATTTTTTTTTTTTTTTTATCTGACATGTTAGTAGTCAGTAGATAACTTATAAGCAACATTTATGTGATAGGCTAACACTAACAACTGCTTTCAGAATAAGATACTTAACTTTATTCTTAACAAGTCTGTTAAATTGCTTGGGGCACTCACACTAACTGAACCAGTTCATGAGGTTTTGTTCTTTTCAGTCTTCTGAGTAGGTCATTGGTGTCAAGAAGGCGGACATCTTCGTTTACATGACCTTGGAGCCCCATAAGGTGATTGATGGCTTGATTCCGTATTACTTCATCAACAAATTCGATCTGTAGCTCGTAATGCAATCTGTCATTCCGGAAATATCTGTATGCGCCAACGCAGCAGCGCAAGACATTATTCAGGAACGTTTGAATAATGTTGTGATTGCTTTGGGTGGTGCATTCCCACAGTTGAGCACCAGTCCAGACGGGTTTGAGAACTTGTTTGTACAGAATGAGCTTGTCATGGATCGACATTTTGGACTGCCTCCCCATAAGCCAGTACATACATTTTTCGAAACTTAACCACAAGCCCAGCTTTTTTCTTTTTGACGTGGGACTTCCATCTTAGTTTGGCGTCTAGCGTCATTCCAAGATATTTTGCTTCGTTGGCGTGTGGGATTGCCTTGTTATTGAAATATGTCGGTAGGTAGTTGATCCTTTTATTCGTGAAGTCAACATGTACTGGCTTTGCCTCATTCAGTCTAAATCTCCATTTACTTGTCCATTTGTGAAGAAGGTTAAGGGACCTATTGAGCTTACCAACAGTCCTCATTGAACTAGTAGCCTAATGAAAGTACATCGTATCCTCATTTTAAAGGAGCAAAACGCTACGAATTCATCCACAGGGGTTAATTATTCCTCAGACCAGGAGCATGGAGACTCATTCCAATCGATGCAGCGTCCAAAATTTAGTGGAAAATGATACCCTACACGCCTAGATCGCTAAAAACCTCGAAAATCAATTTTTCAAAAAACACATTTTGACCCCTAACCCCCCAAATTTGTATCGATCGGGCAGAAAAGTTTCAAGGACTAACTACAACCGGAAACAGGTCCCTGACCTAAATTTCAGATTTTTAGAAATTTTCCTAGCACCAAAATCGGCATGGACAGCGTACGGTGGACGGACACGTGATTATTTGATCTTGACACTTTGAAACGCCCAGGAAAAATTAAATCGGATAGATTGGCTTTCTGCATGAAAACATAAGTTGGCCATTCAGGGAATAACCAACCAAAAGTATAATTTATCTTACTATTATTTATTATTATTATTATGCCTGATGCGGGATGTCAGCTAAAATCGGAGTCGGTATTCAAACAAGTAGGATGGGGCGGCTAGGAGGTGGATAGGTCTAAAAACACGTCACAGTCTATTTTAGTACGTCGTTTCGCGAGCCTCAAGCGTTTTCAGCTCTCTTGGAAATAAGAAATTCTCAAAGCCAGTATTCGTTATGAGTCACGTACCTATTCTCCGTAATCTAGGCCAACCAGCCAATTGCTGATACCGCATAAAGCGCAGAAACATTATGTCTTTACGATCCCATTACCGATATACAGCCTGATTCGTAGATCAAACACCATTTCATCTCGACCGATTCCCTTCGGGTTTTTCTATAAATAATGAAAAAGGGGTAATCGCGCGGCCTCTTCGAAACGACACCCATTACGTGATACAGGGCGGCATAAGTGGAGAGTAAAACAACCGGTTACGACCGACCATCGACGAATAAATAATAAATAACTTCATAACAAAGTAACTCGGGGCTGAGGGAGACCTGGCCGGACGGTCATGATGCTATCATCAACTCCAGGAAACAAGTTAAACTGTTCCCCCGCTTTCTGAGTTGGCTCAATCATCTTTCAGAATGAAGAATCGAGTCTCCGTTGAGATCAAATTAGTCATACTAGGTAAACAAAATAGAATTGGCGGTTCTGTAGTCGGAAAATACTAAGTGCTGTCACGTAGGGGTGAAATTGAAATAGTGTCGTTTTTAGAGAATTCGTGGACAGGGGCACGAAACAACTAAGTCGACATAAATTGTGTCTGAAATGACTCTCTCAGCCTACGTAGCTTGTATTCTGCGCATATTTTATAAGTATATCGTGGCCTATTTGAGCATCTCTTATTGCAGAGTGATGATTACTTTCTAAATAATTAATTTTTCTTCCTAATTTGTATCTGTATTCCTTAAACATCGAGACCGTTCGAGGGTTAATATACGAGAGAAAAGAGAAACTCGTAGAAGGGCAGACACAGAGAAAATTTGCGACGTCTCCTCCCACTCAGGACTGATGCGGTGCCTGCGTAATTCATTGAGCGATCGGATCTCTTCAGTAAAGAAATAAAAAAAGCCAATTTCCTCCGATTAGCTTCGAATTCGTTCGGGAGTCGTAATTTCGGTGCGGGCGACAATTTGTACTATCCTGCTTTCTCGTGCGAAGGATCGTGTTCAAAGGCTAATAGTCCCAGCGGCATCGATTCAATTAGTTGGATTTTATTTTCTGCGGGACTATTTGAATTAGTTCAACTTACCGATTTCTGTTGTGAACGACTGAAATGCTCGGGAAATACCAATTACAAAATCCTGATTACTAGATTTTTTTTTTTTTTTTTTTTTTTTTTTAGCTCCGAGAAAGACGTCAGTGTTGAGGTGATTCCTCAATCCGAACTAATTAAACTGTAATAGGCCGAGCTAAACTAGTATGGAATAATGTACGCTACTTAAAAAACATTGAGGAAATGTATACCCAGCATTTCGGTTCTCACTGGTAGGATACAGGATTCATTTTTGAATTCATTAACGATATCCCTTCATATTTCCATGACTTATCTCTTCCAATGTAGGCCTGAACTATCAAGACTTTGTAAAACACTGCAAATTCTTCCACCTACTCCTTAAGGCAAGAATATGAAAAGAAACCAGAGAGTGCCCAGAATGTTTCTAATCGATTTTCAATTTTGTGGCAGCGACATGAACTTGAAAACTACGATTTTTCGATCGAGCTGGATTATTCTCTGAAGCCATTCTATGCTTTCTTTTCAAGAACATTCCAATTTCCCCCGAATTATGGTTTTCATTTCATGGTGTCTAGATCATATTATGGAAAAGTCAGAGTGACCTCCAGGACTGATTTTAATCGATTCAGCGTCCAACATTCAGTGGAAAATGATACTCCACATGCCAAATTCCAAAAGGTCTCAAAAATCGAGTTTTAAGGAACACATTTTTACTCATATCCTCCTCAAATTTGGGCCGATCGGCTGAAAAGTTTTGAGGACCAACTAGAGCTTTAGAGGTCTTAATTTGAGATATTTAAACGATTCAGCGTACAGCCAACATTTAGTGAAAAATGATACCTCGCACATCAAGGTTCCCGAAAATCAATTTAATTCATTTTTATTGTCGTTTCAGGTAACTTAGACCTACACAACAAAAGTTCAGCCACTTTACAAATGTCTAGCAAGTACATACAATGTTTCAAAAAACTAGGTCACATGAGTCATGTAGCTATTATTAATGCGTTTACATTGGAAATTATTTTGTTAATAACTTTGGTTTCTCTGAAGAATCTACAATATTAATAACAAGAGAACTAAAATAGTCGTTATAACATTTAAAAATATTATACAAAAAAGAGTGAAGAGACTTCTTTTTCCTCCCTCTCCTACTCCTAATTTCATTTCTTAGAGATTTTAGCTGTTCTCGTGACTTTTCACTGTCTGCTTCACATGAGGTTGAGGTGTCCACTTCAATCAATTTCTTCCCATTTATGTAAAGATGGTCTTTTATCAAAACTGCGTGTTGACCGTTAGCTCTCGCCTCCTTCATCTTCGGTAACAATGTCTTTCGTCGTTGCAACACGGTTGACGTGAAATCTAGAGATGCATTAAACGGGGTATTCTTAAGCAGTCCAAAACCTCGCACAGCTCGCGCTTTGGCGTCGTGACTGTTGAATTTTATCCTCAAGGGCCTGGTTTTATTGGTAACAACATTTTGTCTTCTTACTCTGGTCACGAACCTGATATCATCCGGCTTGAGGTGGAGACCCATGAAGTTCTGAAATACTTCTGACGCCTTAATTTTGAGATCGTAGCCGCTTTCCGTATCAGATTCAGGCACATTGTAAAGGATGATATTTTCCTGCTTCTCGTGTTCTTGCAGTTTTTCGACGATTTCTTCTGTCCGTTTGTGAGCATCTTCCACTAGCCTAGTCTCGCTCGGTTTTCTAAGGCACTAATTTTTTCCTGGATTGTCGATACGATTTTGATCCTTTACGACATCTAATTCTCGTAGTTTTTCCATTATAATTTCAAACGCGTTGGTTTCCATATCGTCAAGGCGGCTGGTCAGGTTGCAACTTCGAGACTGGGGAGCACGATAGCGCTGCGTCAGCTCCTTTGCTTTGATGAGGTCGACTCCCTTCTTCAACAAGCTGTTCCACTTCTCCGTTGATAAAACTTCAAAAAACGGTATTCAAGATCCACCAAGTTTGACGTAATATTTTTTGACTTGACACTAAACCTCTAATACTAACACTCGCCAAAAATGGTGTATTAGCTCAAGAAAAACCATATTTTTTTACGTTTCGATTTTCCCGAAAATCTCGGAAACCCACTTTTGAAATAGTAAGGTAGGTGCCCATTTTGACCCATATCAATGGATCCACTGTATAAAGTTAGTGGGAAATCAAGATCTGAAATGAACGAAACGTGTGCAAAAAATATTTGGGGCCAATCGGAAAGGGCCGGTATTTGCTCGGAAGGGTTAAATTGTACCTCCGCTACGGTCAGATAAGGCGCAGGAAGAATCGTCCTGTGGAGTTGAACGCGAGCGGGCGGCCGTAACACCCGGCTAATGGGCCGTCATTATCACCGAGTGGCTTCCTGAAGACAACCGGCAAACGGTCGGTCGTAAGCCTTGGTGTTCGCTCTTCTGATATACTCGCTTGTACACTTTTAGGTTCGTTATGATGCAACGAGCCGATGGGGGCATCTTGTCACTGGAACGGAAACGCTTCAGCTCACATTCCCAGGTGATCCGTTCGAGAAGCGATAACGAGATACAAAAGTGATGACCGTCAATGAGTCTAACGTCTGAAGATGGAGAATGCCTCCATTTCTGCTAAGAAGCACAATTTAACGTCGAAAATTATGAGATACTACGCAAATGCTTCTGTTTCGTCTGAAAATTCCGTTCGGCAACGAATCCCACCAGCCTGGATAAAGAAAATCAAGACACGACGGTTCTTATTTTAAATTATAACCCCAATTTCTTATTGCAGAACCGGATTCTACCCAAAATTTTATTATATAATAAAATATATAAAATAATAGTGTTGCACACAATATTTTATTGATTTTTTTTCCTTGATAATATTTTATATTCTTGTTGCCTCTTTCATTCTCCTTTGGACTCCAAACCCCGTAGAAATATTTTTAAAAAGCCTATAAAAATAAAAATAAAATAAAAAAGGACGCAATGTAAACAAGTCGAATCAAGAAACGGATAGCATTACGTGAATCAGCGTTGAAATCACAGGGGTTGGTTATTCCTCGGACAAGGAGCATGGAGACTCATTTCAATCGAGTCAGCGTCCAAAATCTAGTGGATGGTAACCCACACACCTAGATCGCCAAAAATCTCGAAAATCCATTTTTCTAAATACACAGTCTGACCTCTACCCATCCCGAATTTGTGCGAAGATTCGTAGATCCCGTTAACTTGTTACGATACCAGAACCAAGCTATATCATAACCAGATGCAAATCTCTTAGCATTTCCCGTCTCATTGTTGCATCAACCCTCGTCAAGTCAGATGTTCATTTGAATAACCACTTTTTTTTAACTGAAATTTAATTTGGAATTTTCTCATTTCAACAATTGATACGCACGAAGCCGTGTTTGCATTCTTTTGTCTATACTTTGAAGTAAAAAAGGTCGACGAGGGAGCGTGTGATTGTAGAAAGGAGCTAGAAACTAATTATCGACCTGGGTGGTTTGACAATGCCATAAATTTCCCTCGTCTCCGTGTACGTACAAAACGATTGATGGATACTTTTAAAATTAACGCCACCCACCCCTTCCCTTCACCATCATCATATCGTCTCCGTAAGCCTTTTCTCAACCGTTTTCCAAATCTCACGCCAAGGATCAGTCGACTAAAAATACCTAATAACGGCTCGGAAGGCTAGCGGAGGGTTCGAACCTGTAGTTTGAGTTCGTTAAAACGTTAAGCGCGGCCTTTACGGGCGAGTAAACCAGTGGGTGGGCCTTCACATTGTTCAGAAAACGGCGTGCAAGCCTTTCCCCAGCTTATTGACACCAGTTGCTTATAGTGTGGTTCACACTCCCTTTCCGTCCTCTTGACTTCGTCATTCAAGTACGGGCTTTCTCGATGACATTGTTCGTCGTAGTTTCCAAGTTTCCTCGTGTAGTTTTTGCCAAATTATCGGTGTTTCTTCACTGAATTTCATACACATGAAACGAACCACTTCGTATTTACCTATTGATCCATGAATATGGATAATACTGGATACAACACTTCATCACTTGAACGCATTATTTTCTTGGTTCTCAACAAGCTCACAACCACAACAGGAAGAGAGAGAACAAGATGGCCTCGCAGTGTTGACAACTGCGAGGTGAACTTCGTTATTTTGATATGATATTATAAATTAGTATTGCTTGTTGTTTATGTGGAGTAATATTTCTTATTTTTTTGAGGGTTTTCTTCTATCAAGACAGGTAGATCATATCTCAACAAAGTAAGGATTTGACTGGTTCAGTAGTTGATCCTTCTCCCGCTAGGTAGGTAGTTGGTGCAGGGTGCAATTGAGCTGTCCCAAGTGGTCAAATATTTAACGGTTTCCTCTACCTTCACAAAATCCACTTCCCGTTACTGCGAATATACTATTTAAATTCCTTGAATGCTTAATCGACTAAAATTAGGGACACCAATGAATCCTCAACATTGTCAACCTGTAGAGGAGTTAATCCATGAAGTGCCAAATTATAACACTATTCGAGCCCTCAATATTACTGATCCGCGTTCAGTTGGCCTTGAATATTTTCGCAGCCATAATACCAATAATGCTTTTCGGTTTAAAAAGAAGAGAAAAAGAAGCACATGATTTCCTGATAAAAAGGTCATACACAGCTCGGCCGTGTCACATAGGTATCACTTGCGAGTAACGAGGCGCCGGCTAAAACAGGACTAGACCAGGAGTCACGACCTGTGCCAAATAATGTAATCAAGATATCAGGTTCAGCGAAGTAACGTCAACATATCTCCACGGCCCCGACTGATATGCCGTAACACTACGCCGGGGGTAAAAGATAACTTACGTAACAAAGAGGTGTTCACCACAATTTAGATTATAGGACAAAATAATAAAATAAAAAACTTTTATAAAAACAACACGTTTTTCATATGCACTAAAAAGTAGAAAATAATTTTCCTATTAGCCTGGCAGAATTTCTGAATAAATTGGTCAAATTATGGTAACAGACTTAAAACAATTCCAATTCTTATAAAACGATAAACTTTTGGGCGCATGTACTCAACATCAAGATCTTTCTAATATCGCTCACATTTCTATAAATGAAATTTCTTTATATTAATTCAGTTGACATAATATTCAGTTAATTCAGTTTCACGGAATTGAAATACAACAAGCGCGCCCAACGTTTTTCGTTTTATAAGAATTGGAAATTGTTATAAAGTCTGTTCCATAATGTGACCAATTTATTCAAAATTCTGCCCGGCTCATAGGAAAATTAATTTCTACTTTTTAGTGCTATAAAACGTTGTTTTTTTATAAGTATTTATTCTTTTTTTTTATTTTCTTTTTTGTATTTGTTGTCAGAGATTTTAATCTTTTTTATTAGAACCCTCTGAACAATGCAGATATTCCCCCCGGGCGGGGGGGGGGGTATCCTTTGTTTATCTTTTTCAATCTCCAACACATTCTAGAGGGATTGGACGACCGTTACTAACGTTACATATTTTCTCCCTCATTATTGACGGGTCCCAACCTATGGATATATAATTTAATAATTTTTTTTTGGTTCCGGTTCTCTCGGTTTATTTGCATTGTACTCTGGTTCCACTATATGTAAATTATGTATTAAGTATTCACTTGTATTGTCTTGAAAATTGTCATGACAAACTGTTAGTCCAAACACCAGCCCCAAGAAACGCGAGTTAGAAAAAAAAATAAAAACGCTGCAATTATTCCGAAGTCATGCTCAGAGGAAACGAAATATACGCAAAGCTACGCCAGGGCGGCAACGTTGCAAAAATCGAAAAGACAGGAAACGCGATGAATACGATATCACCGAGAAACCCATTTCCAGACAAAAATTTGTTCGCATCTCTCGGATTCGTGTTCAACAGCCCGACAATCCAATCAAAACTTCACCAAAACCCCGCTACAAGGCATATTAGTCTTTGTGGCGGAAGCTTCTGGACTATTGATATCGTTTCGCCTGAGAAGTTTCATGTTCTTCAGAACAACGACAACGCATTTTTGAGAGCCACATTTGTAGGAACACGGGCTAGCACCAGCTTATAGTGTCAACAGAGGAAATGTAGCAGATGCAAGACGAAAGCAAGAACTCAACATAAAATGAGGAAGAGTGAAAGCAGAGAAAGTGACTTCACTTTGCCGGGGACCAGCTCGAGACCGAAGACTAATCGCCGATTCCACGATTGTAATTGGGAAAATCGGTGTTTTCACGTCCTGCGCTTATTCGATCGCAGACGGGGCCGCCAGAGTAGAGTCGAACAGGTCCTGACATACACCAATTACCAAGAT
>CM034002.1:24929328-25022494 GCA_019603395.1 Cyrtorhinus lividipennis | reverse complement strand
CAAGTGGGGGCACGTTGTCGGTAGTTTTGAGTTGTAAAAACAATAAATATACTTTTTTAAATAAAGAAATCAAGCCTTGAGATAGTGAAAGAACGAAAACCTCTCTCATGATGAAATTGCGACTAGATTACAAATTACCTACCGTAATCTCCGCGTGCCTGATGGGCCGGATGGTATCCTCATCGTAGAACCATCAAAATCATATGGGAACATTTCCCATGGGCTAAGTACAGTACGTTTAGGGCTCTACAAGTCCAAAAGACGCTGCACGCTCAGAACTCAAAATACCATCGACTCAACAAGCGCTAGTTGTCATCATTTTCCATCGTACTCTTCATAACTACAAGTTACAAGTGAGTGTTATCGACACTAGTTGCTCCTCGAGTTGGTCTCAGTGATTATAGAAGCCGTCCCAACTTTTTTCTAAACGAACCGGCCGACAGGAAGTGCGAGGCCGTTGTCCGACCATATGTTTTCATTGCCACTCAACTCTTTCCGGTTTTCAATCGTTCCGGTCTGGGCACCCGCGAGACGGCAGACTAGTTTTATCATTTGACGATCACGGTGTCTTACTTGGCCCATACGATTGAAAACATATCAAATAACTCTTTTGAAAATAGAAAATGAAACCACTGCGTGAAAAAAATAGAAATTACAGACCATTTCTGTTCACTCAGTGGGTTTCTTGATAAAGAAGTGCGCTTTTCAATAATTTTGGTCACTTCTCCCTGAAGTAATGGCACGTGCTATGGTAAGGCGAATCAATGATACTGGTAAATTTACCCATATTGATACAACGGAGGACGGACGTTTGGGATTTTGAATACAATACACATTAAAACGTAAAATATGAAGATTTGGAATTAAAACGATTTTGTTTCTTGATGCGAATGCATGTGTCACTCTAAAAATGATATAAAATCACCCCCCTCCCTCGGAAAATGAGAGAAAACTGTATTGAAATGAAACTAAAAGGAATATCTACCTCTCACGATACATTTCCAATACGTCTCTCAATACGGAACATTATATAATTAAAGACAAAGTATGGGAACAAAATCTTGAAATTTCCCAATGAAACTTCTTTTCCTTGAAGGGATAACATTTGATTTAGTAAAAAATATTCAAATTTGACTCAATAACATTGAATCTGGTGGGTAGCAGGAGTTACGAGAAGGAATGCGATAGTAGAAATTGATACCAATCAGCCCTGTACTCAAATGATAACTAAATTCAATTTTTTTTGGGGGGGAATCACTCATAACCAAAATGCGAGCATTATCTACTTCTACTCGGAAAATAATCACAATTTTCAAAATTATCACTTTAACTTATCAATCTGCCCATATAACCGTCCCTGGATAAGACCAAATTTTCATTAACGTGAAAAATGGGATTCAATTTCACTCTCTAATTCACCCTGACAATTATTATCCGTTGGATCTCATTCCTTATAACGTACTTTAGGGTTGTAATTAATTTTGTGTTAGAAAGAAATCCCAAAACTTATATTTCACCCTCCGATGGAAGAAGGGTTGAAAATCCAAAATGGTCGCCCAATGTTGGTTGAGTTGGCTAAAAAAAGGCCTTGAAAATAATACAGAAAATCTAAAATTCTCTACATCTAGGTACTTGATTTTGTTTTTTTACTTTTCCCTTACTGATTTTCATTCAAACGTTGCAAATGGAGGCGAGGTAAAAACAGTCAGTTCAACAATGATTTTTCACGTTAATTAATAGGCATCGGCAAACCATTTACTTAATTTATTACTTATTTCGGACGCTGACTAATCGAGATGATTCCTGAGACATTTCCCGATCGAGGAAGCTATTCACTCCACGATCAAGACAAACAACACATATAAGGCAGCGGAATTCCAGGAGGGGGGGGGGGTCCGGGGGTCATGACCCCCCCAAACCAGGTAGAATTTTGAAAAATTTTTTTGAAATTTTGAGATGAACTAATTTTTTCAAACAAAAATCTAACAAAATGAGAAATTGATTGGAGAAAAGTGTTGAAAAGTGAGAAAATTTAGTTCATTTTGTTTGTTTTTTTTTTTTTTTTTTTTTTTTTTTTTTTTTTTAGCTTTTGATTTACCCTGTGACCAGATCTGCGCTGATATAAGGAGTTGTCGCATTTTCCTCGGACCTTGGGGGAGTACTACTCAACCTGCAAGCCACCGGTGAATGGAAAGGAATTTAACTATCTTCTACAATCGTAACATCTGACTTATCGCAATATTCTACTCTCCTAGTTCTCTGGAAGTCGGCAAGTTCTCCTTCGACGATCTTCCGTTTCCAACGACGATGACGACAACACGCTACAACACCCTGCGTTGGGAACTACATGGCTCGAGAGGCAAACAGCAACTGTTAGTTCCGGGTTGCCAAGGAAGTGATGGGAGTTGGAGAGCCGTGATTGGAAGGAACTCGGCTCCAGTGGAGCAAAAAGGAACCGAAGGGAGTTGAGAGGAACCAGCTGTCCCGACCGACGGAACAATCCGGGACTCAAACGTTTCGTTCGCGAGGAACGAGATATCTATTGATTTACCTCAAGTTGAAGATCAAACGAGAGTCAAGAAATCGTGTGAGAAACCTTTCTTAATAAGCAGGTTTTTAAATCAGCCAGGTTATTCAAGACCTGGCGCAGCGCGAAATAAATGAATAAATTATACAGGGTGGAGCAGAGGAAACGGATATTTTTTTCAATATTGAATTCCTAGGACACTATGGGCTTAAAATAATAAAACCATGAGTTAAAATATAGAATTTTCAATGCAGTTTTTGAAATTACATTCCATATTTAGATTCGGGAAATAATGTCTTTGAGATGACGCCCTTCACGCTGGATACAAATTTGATTCCTCTTCTGAAAATCACGAACGGCTCTCTACCCCTAGCTCACCCGACCTGTCGATAGAACTGTATTTATCGTAGGGATATTTGAAATCAAAATGTACATCAACAAGCCTCGCACACTCATTTGAAAATAAAGCCCGCATCTGAGATTCTGAGCCTACGTTTCACGAGTTGTTTCTGAACATCACAAATTTTATCCAAGAACAACAGGTTCGCGAACAACATCGAAAATTCGTAGATCAATTAACTGAATCAATAACCAGGAAATTATCACCTTTGGCCTAGTGGTTTCTTGAAACATAGGCATAATTGAATATATTTTCAGATTTTGTGTTTTTGTTCCTGTATCATGATTTCAGCTAGGTAAGCATTCATCGTTCACTCAATTCCCATTTCTATCGATTAAGGTAAAATTACTTGGGTATCGGCTACCCGCATCCGTTGTTTCTGAAGCACGGAGCTTTCTTACTCTTCACTGACTGCTTCATTTGCTACTCAAGTGGGTCCCTTTTTTTGTACTAGTCCTATACGGTTGAATGCAGCCTTTTTCCCACTGAGAACGGTAGGTACCCACCTAATCCTTCATCCTTGAACCCTGTTGAGAGCAGCTGAACAAATCACGGAGCTGTGAAGATCAACGATCGGACACGGTTAGTCTTTTCTGGTGGGAGCTGACGCGGTTAATTAACCATGATGTTGGTTATGATTCAAAAGGTCGGGCGATGGAATCTTGAAATACCTGTTTCATGTTCCGTAATCCGGGTCATTTAAAAAGGAGTGTAGATTCAGGGGTAGCAGGTAGCTACTGTACCCCTTACAAAGAGAAGAAAATAGATTACCAATACTAAGGATACAAATCTGAAAAGTTGAATTAGGGCGCAATCTGGCATTTATTGAACCATCATCTATTCAATTTCATCAATTCATTGTAGTAGATTCAAGCCAGAGATCAATGATGGTCTGAATTGATACTATACTGATCTGTAAATGTTTTTTTGCAGTGACAAAAGGTCCCAGATCAGTCTGGGTGGCCAAGACTGAACATTAGTGTGTCTCCACGTCTTCACAATGATGGTTCGTGTGAGTGTGTAGGTGTCCCACTCATTTTTCCCCTCAGTACTACATACATAACTTGCACTTCCTATGCTCATCATTTTGTGATAGGTACAAAAAAATCAATTAGTACAGGAGCCAAAGTTGAAATATTGGAAGGTTGATTCTGCATTTGTACCTTTCAGTTATCTCATAATTTTTATTGGGTAAAATTCTATTGTTTGAGATTTTCTGCTGTTTTCTCCCTCAAAAACGCTCAATCTTTCATAGGAGTTGTATTCCTTGTCAGGAACATGAGAAAATGGGGAAACAGTGGGTGTGAATGTCTCGACCTTCCAATCATTCAGCGAAAATGAAACGTCAAAAATAAATTTTGGCCGATCGGATATGGTGACCCTAAACCTGAGCATAAAAACATTGGTTGAATATTCAAGGAATAACCTACCAAAATGGATGGCTCTTCGTGAATTGTTCCTTACTCAGTGGGATCATTTAGTTCACGTGATTTTATACATTAGAAAATGTGAAACTATCATGTTGTGTCGTTTAAATCCGGAATAGGTAAATTCATGAGAACAGTAAATCTGCTCAAAAACAAGTTTTCCCTCATTATGCTCTTAATTGCCTTGTTTCAACCTAAAAAAGATTTTATATCTTTTCGTCTAATTGATAATCCTTTACAAAGGCGAGGATTTTGGTGGTAAAGGAACTCATGAAGTTCATTTTCCACCCTGAAACGCATAAAAACGTGTTCATACAAGGGCAAAAACGGTTGTATGATTGCAAGTATATTGAGAAATTCCGGGTTGCAAAACTTAAATCTTCTCCGCGATTGAACTCATCAATGATTGATGATTTTCTCAAGAAAAGTCGAAAAATTGATCTTATCTTACAAATAACGACGTCCAGTAACGTCTTTCAATCAATTTTTACTTGCGCACTTGTATATTGCAAAAAATGAAAAATGTCTATTCTGATTAACTATTTTTTACTTTATTTATTCTAAAAAGGGAGGCATTGAGAATGGGAAGCTCGACGGTTTTAATGAGGGATTTAATCTCTATGCACTTGAAGTCCCAATAAAAAAGGGGTTGGTTACTGTGAAACAAGCGAACATGTTTATTCGTGGTTCTCTTTTTTACGCCAAAGCCTTTGACGACAATAATCCCAACTGCCTCCGGTTTCCTGTTGCATTTTTCCCCGACGTTACTCAGATACATAACCGCGCTGAATTCAAACGTTTTGATTTTTCTCTTCTTTTATAGGTACCATGTTTTCCTCCAGTAAACCTATACGTTTTGGAAGCCTCGAGCAGAAAACATCGACAGGAAGTGAGATTTCACGGGCAGGTGCTCTCGACCCCACGAGCCTCCTGGTTATTAGTGAAATAACGCAACACCGACAACAACTGAGACAATGCGTCTATTCAAAGAGCTTTTTTCAACTGGTTCCACTGTTCAGAGCATTTTCATTAGGACTTGACTACATTCTCGGTGCACTCTTGCATCCATATTATTTTTCTTCATTTGTAAAATGTACCCGTGCTGGCAGGATTTATAACATTCGGGGTTGGTGTCTCCCCATTTTCGCTTCCAACATGAACGACCACGTAAGGCCGTTGTATGTACTGCTAACTATTGTACTGCTTCATCATGTCGCATGATCAAAAAATAAAAAGTAGGGATAATGATGTACAAAATCAACAACTAGAAACCCACAATTCGCCATTCCAGAAATGTTAACTATCAAAGATAACCATATCGACACAAGAAACGTTAAATTTTTAATATTATTCCTTGGAGCATTATATCCTTGCATTTATATCACCCATTTGAACCATAGCCTCCCCCGATGGGTGCCAACCGGACTTTCAATGGATTCAGCGTCCAAAAATTCTAAAAATCGAATTTCAAAAAACACATTTTCTCCCGTACCCTCCCCGAAATCGGGCCGACTGAGCTGAATAGTTTCGAGGACCAACTAGAGCCAGAATAAGGTCCCTGATTAAAATTTCACATATTTAGAAAATTTTCCAATAACAGCATATTTATGTACGGAATACGGCGGACGGACCAATACAACTTGAGATTTACCCAAATATATGCAAAATCCTTCTCAGGTGAAATTAGCCAAATATATAATCAATATCAGAAAATAGCTCAACTAGACTAACTTTATTCTCAACCAGTGAAAATATATTGTAATATTTTTTTAAGCGTACAATTTCAACTCTATTGGTAACTATGGATATAAAAGTAATATCTGACAAAATGCTAATGTATACCTATGTTTCTACATTACTGGAAGGGCTACTGAGCCTGAATATTATAAATCAATAAATACACTTATTCAATCTATTATTGATGCCAGTACACACGATTAAAACAATAACGGGCTGCGGAATCGTGGCAGGGAACTTCTCTTACCTATAATGATTTATGTTCCCCTAAAATAGTCCATAAATCAAGATTTTCAATCTTGAAAACAATCCCATAATTTTTAAACGGAAATCCGTTTAAATGGCTGTTTTCAGTTTTGTTTTTTTTTTCGATGAAAGTTACGCTTCCTTTCAGTAAATCAAATTTCTCACGACCCAAGATGACAGTCCACATTAGGACTCTACCTAGTAGAAACTCTACAAATTCTTTCGCAGGGGTTGGTTATATAATCCGATATTATCGGACAGGCAGAATGGAGACTCATCCCAATCGATTCAGCTTCCAAAATTTGATGATACCCCACACGCCTAGGCAGGCGCGGATTCAAGGGGGGTCACGGGGGTCATGACCCCCCCCCCCCCCCCAAACCAGGTAGAACTTTGAAAATTTTTAAAATTTTGAGATGAACTAAATTTTTTCAAACTAAAAATCTAACAAAATGAGAAATTGAGTAGAGCAATTGTAAATACTTTACTGTTAAGAGGATGAAAAAGTGAGAAAATTTAGTTCATTTTGTTTGTTTGGTTATTTTTAATTTTTTTTTTTTTTAGCTTTTGATTTTACCCTGTGACCCCCTCCAAAAAAATTTTCTAGATCCGCGCCTGCGCCTAGGTACAAGCAATCTCAAAAACCCACTTTTGAAATAGATAGAGTACCGATTTAAACACCCATTTTGACCAAAAACCTCTTCTGGTGGGCGCTAATCGTTCCAGGACCAGACTCATTCGATTCAGCGTTCAAGATTTAGTCGAAAATGATACCTTACGCGCCTAGACCACCAAAAATCATAACAATAAATTTTACAAAATACACATTTTGACATTTTTTGCGTGAAAACGTAGGTTGATTATTCAGGGAATAACCAACCAAACGCTGCAAATGCATCGATAATATTGTTTATTATTTCTCAGATATGATACCAGTCCCCAAAAATATCAAAAATCGAGTCTCAGACCTCTCTCAAACCTCAGACCAGGCGCTAGGAGACTCATTTCTTCAACATAGGGAGGAAACAGTGAGTGTGGGGGGTCCCGGACCCATTCCAATCGTTTCAGGGTCCAAAATTTAGTGGAAAGTGATACCCCACATGCCTAGATTACCAAAAATCTCGAAGATCCATTTTCCGAAATATACATTTTGACCCCTACCCTGCCGGAATTTGGTCCGATCGGGCTGAAAAGTTTCGAGAACCAACTAGAGCCAGAAACGGGTCCCTGACCAAAATGTTTAGAATATTTTCTACCACCAAAATCGGCGTGGACGGCGTACGGCGGACAGACATTTGCTAATTTTGATCTAGACACCTTGAAACGCCCAGAAAAAAATTTTGGGCCGAATCGGAGAGATTGACTTTTTGCATGAAAACAAGGAAATTCAAGGAATAACCAACCAAAACATATTTTCACCCATTACCTCCCTAATTCGGGCTGAATGGAGTGAACAGGTTCGAGGACCAACTCCAGCCGGAATGAGGTCCTTGACCAAAATTTCGTCTCAGCCAAATTGGCCCAAATTTGGCAAGGGTACGGGTAAAAATTATTTTTTTTTGAAAACTCGATTTTAAGGATTTTGGTTGGTTATTCCTTAAATAATCAACCTATGTTTTCATGATAATGGTCAACCTCTCCGATTCGGCTCAAAATTTTTTTCTGGACGTTTCATGATGTCCTGATCAAAAAAGGTCAATGTCCGTCCGCCGTCCATTGTCCACGCCGTTTTTGGTAGTAGAAAATGTTCTAAAAATCTGAAATTTGGGTCAGGGGTCTGTTCCCAGCCGAGATGGGTTCTCGAAACTTTTCAGCCCGATCGGACCAAATTTGGGGGGGGTAGGGGTCAAAATGTGTTTTTTGAAAAATGGATTTTCGAGATTTTGGGTGATTTAGGCGAGTGGGGTGTCATTTTCCACTAAATTTTGGACGCTGAATCCAATAAAATGGGTCCCAGAACAATTGGCACCCACTGGAAGAAGTTATTGGTCAAATTGGGTATTTATTACCCATTTTGAATATGTGTTTTCGGGATTTCTGCTACCTAGGCGTGTGGGGTATCATATTCCACTAAATTTTGGACCCTGAATCGATTGGAATGGGTCTGAGACCCGCCACACCCACTGTTTCCCCCATTCGAGGAATAACCAACCCGTGTGTAAGAATTTGCAGATTTTTTTTAAATTAGGTGAGTGGAGTTCCTATAATTTTCCAGTAAATTTTTGGCGCTAAATCGTTGATACGGGTCTCGGACGCTCAGGGGACAACCAAGACCCAAAGCCGTTCTTGGGCACATACCTTGAGGGCCAAACCACTTGAACACCACGATTTTTAATCACCATCCGTTGATTGTGTTGCCTACAAGAAACCAGAAAATCATATATGTATTTCACTCATCATCACTTACCTAACCTTAACTTGTTTACTAGTTAAGAGTTGCACAGAATCGGACAACTTACTCGTATATTACAAACATGTAAATCTCTGAAATTGGGTTTCACACCCTTATGCGGTAGATCTAAAATAGTTGAGGATGAAGCAAACATTACATCGCTCTCGAGCACGGGCCAGCTTTGCTTATTCGTAAGGAGTCACTCAAGGATTACTCAAATCAAACCAAGAGGGTACCTTAGTATGAATTGTAATTAACGGTTGACATCTCGATTTCTTTCAATAGTTCACAAATACAAGATACTGGTTCTAGGAGTTGGATAACGACGGTGTGAGTAACGATCGACAAAGGCACTGCAAAGCCAATGGATCACGATTACAATTGACATTATAATCCGCTATGATGAACGGTAGTCACGTTGCTGATAAAGCAACCTAGAGAATGGTGTAATTGGCCCAAATCGTTGTTCCATTATTCTCACTAGACGGTTCACTCGGTGAATCATACAGTAGCAAGGGATTTTTTTTATCAAAACTTATCACCTTGGTGAAGGAACCACAAGTGCTCACAGCAGTGCCCACAAACTACATGTACCTATTTTACATCAAGAAGTTACGCATCTACCTTCTCATGCGTGCATAATGATAAGTAGAAACCGCCCTCTAGGTGCGAGGATAATGTGAAATCCCCTAGATTACGAAAGAGCTCGTTTTCAAACCTCATCACGATTTACCTCACCCAAGGTTGGCTCAGGTATTCTGCAAAATTGTACGACAGAGACAACCCAAAGTAGACTACAGCGAAAGCTGATCCCACGAAGATTCTGGATCACGACCCCAAAGCTGGAAGCAACTAACCTCATTTCCTTTTTCTGAAAGAAACAAGTCACCTTCAACACGAAGGTGAGGTCCTCCTTCAAGGACTTCCTCCGAAACAAAGCACCTCACGGACATTCGACTCATCAATAACGAATACACTATCAAATGTAAACAAAGGCTTCATGATATCATACCGACTAGTTAATGAGCAATCTGGAAACTACCAGAAAGCAAAACAAATGGACAGCTGAGGCGAACGAGAGGACCACTTTCTAAAAATCGATCTCACACGGAGGTGCTGTCATGTCTGACGACTAAAATCGAACAGACTCCAAGGACTCTAAGCAGGAATTTAATCAAGTTGATAATGAAAAATCAGATTCGAAACAACCTGTAGACCAGGATTACTTCAAAACTAGAAAATAGGTCAAGCGAGGTAATCCTATCTCAAGGCTTCTATTACCTTAGGTTTGTAGAACCATTTTCTGAGTGATTCCATTATAACGGATATCATTTATTCCTTTAAGAGCACCGCTAAGACACATCGAAATAAAACCACTTCAGAATAACACTGGAGACCATTTTCACTTCGCGAATCCCGAACGAACGATCGCTGTTGAACACAGGCGGAACGTCATTGCACGATCACCATCAACCAAGAACTCGAGCGAACCTAAAACGTAAACAAGGCTCGTTCTCCATCTTGGAGTGAGCGCATGCGCTCTTCTCTTCGGATCAGTTTGACCAACATGATAAAATGCGAGAGCGGTCATGTGAGAGGTGTGACCAAGAGCCGATAGGAGTGATGAAGTCATGACGTCATAACATGAACGTGGGAGTTCTTGCGGCCAACACAAACATGATGAACTACAATAAAATACTGCAATACACGATTATAGTAAGTCAATGACATCATAACGCAACCCCAAGACTGAGCGTTGGAAGAAGTCCATGAGCCGAGACCTGAAGGATGACATTATGTGAGAGTGTGTCAAAGGCCTTCCTGATTTCATTTGACACCATGACAACCTAGCTGCTATCCTAAAGCGCGAAGGACGTATTCCTGGAACTTTAGGAGATTCGTCGCTGTAGAGCGTCCATATATGAAACCATGCTGCTGAGGTACAATGAATGGGGGGGGGGGGGCACAAGAGATCACGATCCAGTTTCAGTGTTCGTTCTCTCATTCAATGAAAATTGAATACAAAAAACGCTGCAAAATATTCCACAATGGTTTATTGTTCCTTGGAGCAAGAGTACAGGGAAAACACTGAGTGTGGAGTGTCTTGAACTTATTCCAGTAGGTAAGTACAAGCAAAAACCAAAGGAAGGTCCCTAACCAAAATTTCAAATTTTCAGAAAATTATCTATTACCAAGAACAGCGAGGACGGACAATTGGGTTTCGTAAATCTAGACATCATCATGAATCGAGAAGTATCATAATTTGGCGCCAATCAAAGAGGCGCTAAATTTTACCAAAGTAGTTAGCTGTAAAGGGGTATGCCTAGGCTACCAGTGGCAGAGGAAGCAAGTAGTGCTCGTACGTGATCCCGAACGTGCTCATGACTGAAGTGAGGGACGGCACTGATCTGTGATCATTTCATGTCACTAGGTCATATCTCACCCCACAGAATGCGCTGTTACCTCGGCTCTCTCAAAACTCTCATGTAGGGTTGATTCACATGAAAAAATAAAAATAAAGAAGACAATTTTACACAGGAGAATGAAGTTATGAAAGGAAGAAAAATTATCTACATTTTCCTAAAGACTTAACGTGGTACCACTGCAGCGCCCACGCCAACTAGTGTAAACTATCCCGCTATACTCGCGAGAAATGCATGGTCACTTTTCGATCCTGCGACTGTCCACGTGCTGTATAAATAAACAATCGAGTTTAAGGCCCGATTTTGTAAACGCTACTCAACGTTGAGGAGCCCTCCAAACGATATCCGAATTGATAGTCGTTCCTCGACCGCTCGAGTGGAGGAGTTACTTGAGTTGAAGTGGAGGAGAGATTTCTCCGTATTTATAAAACCAACTCGGAGTTCGAGTCGAGTCACGACTCCACTCCACTTATCAAATTCTCGAGTAACGTTGGTAGGTACCTTGAGGATTACTCCAGACATTTTTTCCACTTTGTGTCTTCGCTCGGTTCGCGCATTTTTCCTTATCGCCACACGTCTGTTGCATTCACCTCGTGATGGAATTATATGATGAGTTTGACGAATACGATGAGTACGACGAATACCGTAGGATGCAGAGGATCTCAAAAAGGTATGTTCGTCAGTTTTGGCAATGATGCTAGTTCGCTATCCTACACATCCGATTAGTTGGTTTTTACTTCTAATATTTTTGTGTTTTAATTTATAGATACATAAGAGATCAAGAGAATCCTCTTGAAGTTTATAGTGACTGGGAGTTCAAGAGGAGATTCCGGTTTAAAAAAAATACTGTCACACAAGTTTTGGTGCCCCTTATCTTTCCAACAACGACGGACGACAACAGGGGATTACCGCTGCCGCCTCTGCTGAAGGTGTTGATAGCTTTGCGTTTCTACGCTTCGCGTTCGTTCCAGGTATACCTCATCAGTGCTGATTGATCCAAATTAGCGCATGAACTGTGGGGTGATGGTATGTGTTTGTACCAGGAAGTTTTGTTACAAGGAAAACCCCATGCTTCGAATTTGACAAACTTGGAAGTTCATGTTTAATGTATGTAAGTATTTCATGTGTAATTTTGGAGTTCTTTGTATAAGATAATAGTGATAGGTACGTGTTCGTTGTTTCACAATGTCGGGTGGAAGGTGTGTGTTGTTGTAACCCGCCGTTTCACCTAACGGGCTAGGGATCCAGAAATAGACCTAGGCGAATAAATTAGTGGGAGACCTAAAGACTTTCACTTACCGTCCGGAATGTCGGAGATGGTCGGTCATAGACGCCAAGTACACCTGAATTTACCAAGCTCTGAGGAATGGGGTTTCGTGATTGAAAGACAAGGGTTCAATATTGGCTTATAATAACGCAATTGTCAGAAATATGAAATATGGAATGTCTCGGCCGAGAAGGATACTGACTATTACTTAATCTAATTAGTGAGTAGGTAGAAGTGAAGGGCTGAAGGCCAAATGAATTTACGAAGTAGCTGAAGGCTCAGGAGTGTTTGATTTGGAATAACGGAAAAATACAAGTGATTTACTAATGTCCTCCCCTAATTCCCTTTGCTTTTCCTACGACAGACAAAATGCTAAATACTACGGTTACAAGTTACAATTCTCTGATCAGCTTTCTGGTGACTAAACGTCAGGGCTTGGGCCAGATTTAAAGAGTCGACTTTCGCGTTGCTAGGGTACGAGACAGAGTTATTTCGCCACTTACGTGCACCAACTCCTTCGGATGGAGACAACAGGGTGATGTGCTCTTCGCTGCTCGGCTTCGGTCAGGGGAACGCCGTCCAGGCCGGAGGAGGCGAGGCTCTTTCCGACGGAGGTCCGACGACTGGCGGTGCGTGGAAAACCTGGACTATTGGCCGTCGAATCGGGCGCGAACGGATCAACACTCGGGTTCGACGGGGGATTTTCAGTTCGTATAAGGGTCCACTGTTACGGGATAGGAATTGGCTGATCTCCCAATTCCCGAGTTCTCACCCTGAAGGAACCACGATACACTCGTTCCTTCAGGTCACTTTCACAACACCGGGTCACAAGGGGTTGACTTGCTACGCGTCGGGTGTTCCGCTTCGATGTTCCGGTTCACTTCGCTTCGATGTCCCGGTTCACTTCGCTTCGATGTCCCGGTTCACTTCACTTCGTTCCGCCTCGTCGGCGAA
The DNA here is from genome assembly GCA_019603395.1 of Cyrtorhinus lividipennis. Classification (NCBI taxonomy): domain Eukaryota; kingdom Metazoa; phylum Arthropoda; class Insecta; order Hemiptera; family Miridae; genus Cyrtorhinus; species Cyrtorhinus lividipennis. The sequence continues at coordinate 25,009,121 of CM034002.1, read as the reverse complement.
CGGGGATTCCAACTTTCCTTCTCTTGAGTTCGGATACGACTGCTTGATGTTCCTTCTCCCAGTCCGCTCGTCAAGTCGCCTTCCCCTTCTACTCCTCCCTGGGTGTCTTGCGCCGCCCATCGCCTACCCAATCCAATGAGGACACGCCTTCCGCCCAGCTGGGGTTAGGCGCTTGGAGGGGGAGGGTCGTTCCGTCCCCCGCCGCCGAAGTTTCTTGACGGGGCGCTTGGAATCTGCCGCCCCGTTACACCCCTCCGATCTTCGGAGGCCGAGGTCTACCTCGGCAATTTTCCTTCCGGTGGGGGTGACTGGTGCGATGGGCATTGCGTCAGGTCGTTTGGCTGCTATCCATGCTTGCTCGTACCGCCAGCGTCTACAAGCGGCACAGGTTGGTGGGCGGTCCTTCTCGTGTTCGGCGATGGAGCAGGGCTTCGGGTAGGCGGGATCCGTGGGTCGTAGGTTCCGGCACTTTCTCACCAGCCGATTCCACATCACTTTACAGCCACCGCAGCGGTAGGTTGTCGGCGGGTGTTGTCGTTTCGTGCAGATACAGCACAGGACGCTCCCATTCGTCGAAGGTACGCTGGCGCGGATGTTCCAAGGTGGTATGTTGGATGGGTCGGCAGGGGCCACGGGTGAACTAGCGCCAGCATCCCCATCAGCTAGGACGACCTTCACCGGCCGAGGGGTGGAGGCCCGGGAGGAGCCGGAACGCGGTTGCCCTGGGGTGGCGTCTGATCCCCGTGCGGTTTCTTCAGATGACGAGGAGTCCGAGGACGAAGTTGACGAGTCGGCAATACTCGGCTCGGCCGCGGCGGGCGCTGTGAATGCAGGGGCGGGGTATTCTTCCACGTTGTTGTCAGGTCGTGGTGTCGACGATCCTCGAGGGGTGGCGCGATGCGTGCTCGACCCGAATGAGTCGTTGAGGTGGGTCATGGCTTGCAGCCGCTGTTCCATCATGATCACTCGGCAACGCAGGGACTCGACCTCCACCGACCCACCACTCGATCTTGATCTCATGTCCACCCCCGAGTCGCCGACGTTCAAGCTTTCCCCAAGCTCGTCTAGGCAGCGCAGCAGAATCCGCCTCTGTGTTGGCATCCTGTCGCAGGACGCGACCAGCTTGCCCAGCCCCATGATGACCGTGGAGGTGACGGCCAGCCACTCCGTACTTCCGGGCTCCAAGTCCGTGCTGCCCACCGACGACGGTACCCGCGGCCGAGGTAGCGCCATAGTCTTTGGTGTCGTTCGCTGATCTCCTATTTTCCCACTATACCCTGAAACATACAAACCGGCCCTTCTGTTAGTCTCCTCTCACGCTCCGACTCACCCGTTGTACATCAGTCAATGGCTCATTTATCATGCAGACAACCTCCCTCTCTGCACAGAGCCAGACGCTGAACAACAATCCTAGATTTTAGCTACCATTACAAGGGAAAAACAAAGGAAAAGAGGGGGGGTGGCAAGGCAGTCCTGTCCCGACCCATGAGGCACGGTCATTAATCAAACAAGGTAAGTACTTGTGTTGTGCATTTTATTCTACAGGTAAGACATTCCCTATTCTATTTCACAAACTACGCGTATACCACAAAACTTGAAAAATTATTTTTTTTTTTTTTTTTTTTTTTTTTTTTTTTTTTTTTTCTTCAATCGCTTCATCCCGTTCTAGGTGTTGACATCTTCCCCGCGTGGAGCTGCGCGTAGTCGATCGTTTTGCGCCTTGGTCTTAGCCCGTATGGACTGGACGCCGTCCTAATCGGAATCGGGATTCGGCTGGAGGATCTTCCAGGGCCCTGGGCCCCAGGTTCAGGATTTTCTTCGGTCCGTACTGGTTCCGGCCATTCCAGGGGGTCCAACAACCACGTCCCTCCACTATCTTCGCTAGGTGGAGGGGCAGGGCTCTCGGGTGGGCGCGACTCCTCTGCTACGTCGGGGGTGACGGCGTCGTCTGGCACGCTGTTGATAAACGCTGGCTTGAGCCTGCTGAGGTGGTAACGCGTGGTCTTCCCTAGGACATCCTGGACCTCGTAATTGACATCGGTCAATTTGCGGGTCACACGGAGCGGTCCTTTCCAGGGGCTCCAGAACTTCTTCACTGTGCCTGGTGGGGCGACGAGCTGCTGGGCATACACTTGTTGGCCTATCTGGAACTCCCGAGAGTGGCGTCGCTTGTTGATTGCCTGCTCACGGGTGTGCCAAGCGCGCCTCAACTGTCGCTCGGCTTCCAAACGGACCCGCACCATTTCCTGGTGTTGATCCTTCAAGGGCGATGTTGCTTCCCGTTTCATGCTGATTTCGGTTAGGTGCGGCATTCTCAGCTCTCGTCCGAAAACCAGGTGATTTGGCGAATAGCCCGTGCTACAGTGGGGAAGGCTGCGGTAGGCAGCTAGTGCCAAAGGCAAGGCGGCTTCCCAGTCCCGGGTTTTGCGTCTCAGTTTCGCCACCAGGTTTGCCAGGGTGCGATGGAATCGCTCACATACTCCGTTGGCCTGTGGGTGGTAAGCGGAGGTGTGGACGTGGCGTATCTCCCAGGTATCGCAGAGCTCCTTGACGACCCCAGAAACGAAGGCGGCGCCTCGGTCAGAGACGAGCCTCTCAGGTGCACCATGGGTTGGTAAGTACTTTGTGGTCAATACGCGAGCGGTTGTTACTGCTGTGCAATCCGTGGTGACATAAGCCTCTGCGTACTTGGAGAACTGATCGATTACCGTCAGGATGTATTTGGTACCCCCTCGACCAGGTAGAGGCCCAACAAAGTCAATACCGACAATTTGACCAATTCGGGTCGGTATATCGGGTTTCTGGATTGGTGGTGTCAAATTTGGGGGAGTGTTCCTCTCCTGGCACTCCTGGCATTTCTGGACGAACTCTCGGATGTCACGTACCATCTTCTTCCAGTACCCGTACCGCCTTGCGACACGGGTAGTTGTTTCTATGCCAGGGTGCCCGGCCCACTGATGTTGATGACAATTGGTCAGGAACCAGCGCCGCATGGTGGATGGGATCAGTGGCACCGTGATCCGCTGGCCATCCACATCGACCTCCTTCCTCCAGACTCCTTCCTCCTCCTTTAGTTGATACTTCTCTGGATCAGCCGTCAGGGTGGAGATCCAGGGGTCCAAGGATTGGGCTGCCATCAGAAGTTCCTTCGGCATGCTTAGTATGATGGCGCCAACGGGAACACGACTCAGGCCGTCGACATGAGCCATCTGCGATCCGGGGCGGTACTGCGCCTCATACTCGTACTCCGTCAGCCGGAGGATCCATCGTCCGATGCGCGAAGTTGGATCGCGTAGATTCATGGCGGCCGTGAGTGCTGCGTGGTCGGTCCTCAGGACGAACTTCTTCCCGAGCAGGAATTGCTGGAAATGCGTCACGCCCCAGACTACAGCAAGGAGCTCACGCTCGGTGGTGGAGTAACGCGTCTCAGCATCGTTGAGGGCGCGACTTGCGTAAGCGACTGGTCGCTCCTGCCCCTGATGTTCCTGGGCTAGTACTGCTCCCATAGCGGTTCCTGAGGCGTCCGTGGACAGGATGAATGGCTTGTCAAAGTCCGGATAGGCGAGCACGGGTTGGGTCATGAGCGCTTGCTTGAGTTGGTCAAACGCGCTCTGCTGCTCTTCACCCCAGCTGTACTCCCGGTTTTTCCTCAAGAGTTTGGTGAGAGGGGCGCTCATTTCCGAGTAGCGCTCGATGAAACGGCGGTAAAAACCGGCCAGTCCCAAGAAGGATCGGAGCTCGCGGACGCTCGTCGGCGGAGGGTATTCTCCTATGGCTTTGACCTTTTCCGACTCCATCTCGATTCCTTCTGACGTGATAACATGGCCCAGGAAGTTGACGCGAGACCTCAGGAACGAGCACTTCTTGAGATTAAGGCGGAATCCAGTCTCTTCAAATCTCTCCAGAACGGCTCGCAAGATGTTAACATGTGACTGCAGATCCTCAGTGAAGATGATGACATCGTCGAGGTATATGAGACAACCGTCACCCAGCAGTCCGTCGAGTACGTCATTCATGGCGGCTTGGAAGGTTGCCGGGGCATTTTTAAGCCCGAAGGGCATGCGCACATACTCGAAGTGACGATTGAGTGCCGTGAACGCGGTCTTTTCCCTTGATTCGGGACTGACGGGTATCTGGTGATATCCCATAGTCAGGTCCAGGGTTGTGAAGATCTTGCTACGCCCCATCATGGCCAGGGTTTCCTGCAAACGAGGGATAGGGTACTTGTTACCCTTGGTTTTGGCATTTATTTCCCGATAGTCAATGCAGAATCGGTACTGCTGTGGCTCACCGGGAGGGGTCTTCTTCTTGGCGATGACTACTGGAGCGTTCCAGGGGCTTTTGGATGGCACAATAACACCGTCGGCCAGCAAGGAGTAGACTTGGTCTTCCACGAAGCCTCTCAGAGCATGCGCCACTGGATAGGGCTTTCTGGCCGTGGGGCTCGCGCTTCCGGTGTCAATTTCGTGAGCCACCTGCAGGGAACAACCCTCCTTCCCGGGCTTCTCGAAGAGATGCAGCTTCTGCGTCAAGCAGTCCTTGACCAATTGGTAGTCGGGTCCCGCCAGATGAGTCAGATGCTGATGCACTTGGCTCTCCAATTCAGAGGTTGAAGGAGGATTGTCCCAGATCTCGGTTGGGAATTCTGCTACCTCGGACATCGGAGGGTGTACCACCGGCTGCTTTCTGGGTGGTGCTGTCTCGGTGGTCAATTGGCCTTGGTGGTTGTCGTCGACGCTAGGTTCGGGGGCCTCGGCAGACGTTGGAGCGGCTGTGGACCCGCCCTGGCGGTTGTTGTCGGTGTCGGGTTTCGTGGCTCGGGCGGTTTCCTGGGCTTTTTGCGCCCTCCTGTCGTCCTTTAGTTGACGGATGTGCCTGAGGAGGTCCGGGTCAGGGGCGACCACGCCAATGGAGATCATCTTCCCCGTGGCGGGTTCTTTCATCTCCACTACGCCGATATCCGGGCGTATGCCAAGGGGTAATTTCCTCAGGAGGTCCAGTCCGATCAGATCCAAGCCGGAGTCAGGTCGTTGGAAGACACAGAACGCGTGCGTAACCGTAACCGGACCGATGGTGGTACGTACATCCTGGATCCCCAGCACGGGCAGTGGTTGTCCGTCGGCACCCCATAGCTCCATCGCTGTTGGGCGGATGTCAATGCCAGGCACAGGTCTTGATAGGACCGACACTGCAGCACCAGTATCCACGACCATTCGCCGGGACTCCTTCCCCAAGCCGGCGGTGATCAGTATCATGGGCATCATGACACCATTCACAGCGGTCTGGTAGGACACCAGCTCGTCTCCGCGGACTTCGACGATTGGTTCGTCCTCGTTATTTGTTGTGAGATTGGCTTGGGTTTCCTGGGTCGTGCTGATGTTTCTGACCTGGTGCATTCGCGGATTTGAGATGGGCAGGGTCTTCTTCTTCTTCAGGCAATCAGCCTCCAGATGGTCACGGGATCCACAGAAATTGCAGAACAAGGCCGCGTAGAGTCCGTGGGGGCAACTCACTGGAAAGTGGGAAAGATCACCACAGTACATACAGGGCAGCACTGGGACGGTCGGTGGTAACTTCGTCGGCACCGGTATCAACTGGTGATCGCCGAACGTGGCCGGTTTGTTTGGGTAACGAAGCGGGCTTCTGGGTTTTTGCAGGCAGTTTGCTGCAAAATGCCCTGGTTCTCCGCAAGAGTAGCATTTCTTGGGCTCCGAAGGTCTTGATCCGCTGACAGCGGTTATGTCCCATCGAGCATCGTAGTCCTGCTTCGCTCTCATTACGTCCTCCCATCCCTCAGCCCGCTCCACTGCATCCTCCAAGGTGTCCGGAGGGTTACCCTGCAGGTAGAGATGGAGTTCTTTCGGTTGCCCGCGGACAAAAGCGCTGAGTGCCTTTCGTCTTGTCCATTCCCGACGTTGAGCATCGTTCAGGTTGGGTTCAGTTCGGACAGCCGATCGTGCCGTGGCCAGAAGTCGTTCTGCGAACCGTCGGATGGACTCGTCGGGGTCTCTCTGGGCTGTCCAGAGTCGTATGGTTGCCTTCTCGGGACTTTCCTCGCCATACCATGCCAGTATGGCCTTCTTCACTGTCGTGTATGGGGTTTCGCCAAGACCATCCTGGAGGAATCGCTTGGCTCCACCTTTCAGGCGGGTACGAAGGAATCGTAGTCTCCTGTGTTCGTCAAATTCTTGGGTTGCTTGCTCCACCTCCTGGAAGAACACGGATGCCGTGATAGCATCCGGCTCATCAGGGTTCCATGTGTCGACTTCCATGAACAACGACCGCGGAATGCCGGAGGCAGCAGGTTCACGGAAAAAGGCGCCCAGTTTGTTCATTGCTTCCGTCACGGCGTTCATCATGGCTTCGCCCTCGACTGATGGGCTGCTGTTTTGGTGCATGGTCGCGAACTCACTTGTTGAATAAAAAGACTAAACAAAAAGAATTATAGAACCGATAGATCACTTTCTTGCGCACCAAGGACCGATAATTTCCCCACGAATCGAGAAAGGACTTCCCAGTTGGTAAGAGCTATGACGGGTCTGGAATCGGGATGTCAATTGGAGCTGAAGGCTCGTCGGAACAGTCCCGGAACAGAGGGCCTCGGGACAAGTGTCGGAACAGTCCCGGAACAGAGGGCCTCGGGACAAGTCTCGGAACAGTCCCGGAACAGACCCGGAACAGACCCGGAACAGAGGGCCTCGGGACAAGTCTCGGAACAGTCCCGGAACAGACCCGGAACAGACCCGGAACAGTCTCGGAACAGAGGGCCTCGGGACAAGTCTCGGAACAGTCCCGGAACAGACCCGGAACAGTCTCGGAACAGAGGCCTCGGAACAAGCCTCGGAACAGTCCCGGAACAGACCCGGAACAGTCTCGGAACAGAGGCCTCGGAACAAGCCTCGGAACAGTCCCGGAACAGAGGCCTCGGAACAAGCCTCGGAACAGTCCCGGAACAGACGGCTACAGTGAGAGTGATGCTACTAGATAAATGAGCCAGTATCTAAATTTCGATTTGTGGAAAGAAAGAAAAATCCTAGACACGGATTTGAAGTTAATTGACTCCTCACTCGCTTCCTCACACTCGGGCCGATTTGTTTGTTTCTTACAATTTTAAATTTCGGAATCTACAACTATCACAATTTAAATTTCAAGATTATAGAACGCGACCCAATTCCTTCAGAGCTTTCTCTCACCAATATTCGCCTGGTCAAGATCACTTGTTGTGGATACGACAGAAATCGAGATTTCTGAAATATCCCACCGCTTGCCACCAAAAGATGTAACCCGCCGTTTCACCTAACGGGCTAGGGATCCAGAAATAGACCTAGGCGAATAAATTAGTGGGAGACTAAAGACTTTCACTTACCGTCCGGAATGTCGGAGATGGTCGGTCATAGACGCCAAGTACACCTGAATTTACCAAGCTCTGAGGAATGGGGTTTCGTGATTGAAAGACAAGGGTTCAATATTGGCTTATAATAACGCAATTGTCAGAAATATGAAATATGGAATGTCTCGGCCGAGAAGGATACTGACTATTACTTAATCTAATTAGTGAGTAGGTAGAAGTGAAGGGCTGAAGGCCAAATGAATTTACGAAGTAGCTGAAGGCTCAGGAGTGTTTGATTTGGAATAACGGAAAAATACAAGTGATTTACTAATGTCCTCCCCTAATTCCCTTTGCTTTTCCTACGACAGACAAAATGCTAAATACTACGGTTACAAGTTACAATTCTCTGATCAGCTTTCTGGTGACTAAACGTCAGGGCTTGGGCCAGATTTAAAGAGTCGACTTTCGCGTTGCTAGGGTACGAGACAGAGTTATTTCGCCACTTACGTGCACCAACTCCTTCGGATGGAGACAACAGGGTGATGTGCTCTTCGCTGCTCGGCTTCGGTCAGGGGAACGCCGTCCAGGCCGGAGGAGGCGAGGCTCTTTCCGACGGAGGTCCGACGACTGGCGGTGCGTGGAAAACCTGGACTATTGGCCGTCGAATCGGGCGCGAACGGATCAACACTCGGGTTCGACGGGGGATTTTCAGTTCGTATAAGGGTCCACTGTTACGGGATAGGAATTGGCTGATCTCCCAATTCCCGAGTTCTCACCCTGAAGGAACCACGATACACTCGTTCCTTCAGGTCACTTTCACAACACCGGGTCACAAGGGGTTGACTTGCTACGCGTCGGGTGTTCCGCTTCGATGTTCCGGTTCACTTCGCTTCGATGTCCCGGTTCACTTCGCTTCGATGTCCCGGTTCACTTCACTTCGTTCCGCCTCGTCGGCGAACGGGGATTCCAACTTTCCTTCTCTTGAGTTCGGATACGACTGCTTGATGTTCCTTCTCCCAGTCCGCTCGTCAAGTCGCCTTCCCCTTCTACTCCTCCCTGGGTGTCTTGCGCCGCCCATCGCCTACCCAATCCAATGAGGACACGCCTTCCGCCCAGCTGGGGTTAGGCGCTTGGAGGGGGGAGGGTCGTTCCGTCCCCCGCCGCCGAAGTTTCTTGACGGGGCGCTTGGAATCTGCCGCCCCGTTACATTGTCATTTCAGTGAACCTACAACAGACGGACCTACATAAAATTGACTACATGAAGCCCACTGATTTATCACGTCAGTCACAACTTTGAGGAGCGACGGCAAAAATGCTACACCACATTGAAGAATCTTTTTGTGTTGTCTTGTCTGTGTGCTTGTGTCTTTTGTGTGTCGTTTCTGTGATGACACGGAAATATTCTGTTTGTGTTTCGTATTTGTTTGCACGAGGTAAGTAATGCAGAGTGAAAATAAAAGCAATTATAATATCAGTATTGCTCTATCAATTGATGCACCATGATAATACATTTTCAGTTGATATGCATTATTATCGTAAATATTGAGTTGTTACAATGATCATTCGTTCATTCATTCCAGCTGGTGTGTGCGGATTTATTCCACGTGAGTCAGTCAACGGTCCATCTCACCATCAAGTTCGTATCTGAGCACTTGAGTCGACATATCGCACGATTCATCAAAATGCCTTCAGGTACTGATGAGATACACGCCACTTGGAACGCATTCTTTCGAGTCGCAGGCTTCCCAGGGGTGGTGGGATTGATCGATGGCACTCATATATACCCATTAAAAGTCCAGGAGGAAACAATGGGGAGATTTTCCGAAATAGAAAATCGTATTTTTCTGTCAATGTGCAAGTGGTCGGGGGTCCTGACAACCAAATTTTTGATTTGGTATGCAGGTGGCCCGGGAGTGCCCATGACTCAAGAATTTTCGATAACAGTTCCATAAGAGTCCATATGGAAGAAAATCACACCACCTGGGGTCACTTGTTGGGGGACAGCGGTTATCCTCAGAGGGCGTATATATACACTCCAGTCCGAAACCCATCAGATGGAGCACAAGAACGCTACAATTTTGCTCACAATAAAACAAGAATCGGCATTGAAAGAACTATTGGGATATTGAAACGTCGATTTTCGTGCCTCTATGATGAGCTGCAGTACAAACTGCCTAATACACTGCGTATAATATCAGCCTGTGCTATTCTGCATAATATCGGGATTATGGAAGGAGACAGATGGATTGAAGACTTCAAAGTCGTCGGTGAGTCACGATATGACATGGAAGCCCGGAACATCGGCACAGTCATGACTTGCCATTCAAGAAGCATTCATTCAGAGACATTTTTCGAATTCTCTAATATTACTCATCTCTATAACTTTGTAAATATTTGTAATTTGTTCATTCAAAATTTAATAAACCAGCCTTTCCTTCTTCACGTTTTACAGCCGGAGCATTTTCGCCAAAGCAAAAACAACCGTGAATCCGATTTTGTTGATTTTGCATCAATAACGAATTACCAAGCCAATGAGTATAATATTATATTGACAAAATTTAGGTATATACTCGTATTTATACGAATGTTTGATTAGTTAACCAACACCAAAACAAAAATTGAAGGAACCTCCCCTCACTGTTATAGCCAACTGCTATGACTTTTGAGGCCGAATGTTATGAAAGTTACGAAAACATCATGGCGGCGAGCTATGATAAGAGCTGAGTGAAGGAGTCACTCCACTCAATGAAAATGAGTGATGGTCCTACTCGGTCTATAAATACCAATCTGGAGTGGCCGACTCACTCAAGGTCTCCTCAACTCCCATGAGGGCTACTCAGCCCTCGACTGGAGTAGCGTCTAATTCGGGCCTAATTGTACCAAAGCATCATTTGACAGACTGGGAAACGGGCTCTTGTGTTCCAGTCTCCAGAATTGGGAAGAGTATTCTCAAAATAAATACATTCATTATATCCCACACAAGCAGAGTTTCCAGTTGTGACCGCAAGGTAGCAATAGTGGCAAACTAAAGCAATGCAATAGTGGTAAACTAAGTGACGCCATTCTATTGCCCAAAAATCTTGATTTATATAAATTCAAAGTTCATAAAACTAAATTCATGTTCGCCCTTCAGGGGCTCATGCTTCTGATATAGATGGCATAGATTAGGCTTCACTTAAAAATATTTTTGTCTTGTCTCGTTCATTGGTTCATTCGCTCTGTCTGTTTGTTTGCTGCAAGTTTCTCCCCCGACTCACGGAAATATAAATAATGATAAGATCTGGATCTGGATCTGGATAAGCGTTAGTCAGTCGCTAAACAAACCAATACCCGGAATAAAAGCGTTTAATGTCGTTTCTTTGATTTGTATGGGTGAGTTAAATTGTTCAGTGATTAATTTATAGAAGTTACGTAATGTTATTGTTAAATCAACTTGGAATAAACGTTATATTATATTTGATTTTCACAGAGGAACTCGGATCTGCCTTTATTTCTCCTAAAGATCTGAAAACAGATCTTATCATTATAAAACGTCATCATCCTTGGAACTTGGAAAAGTTATGATTTGATTTTAATGTGAAACCAGGGACCATGATATTTGCCTGACATCGATAGGAATACCAGATGGAAACTTTTCCATACAAGGGCCATCCAGAGAGTAGATAACGTTTTCGTCTGTGTCCGCTAGGGGCGGGGCTAGCGCGGCCATCTTGGGGTCAGAGTTTGTAGTATTCCATGTCAGTCAGCATCTAGCTGCTAGTGCTAGTGGGAGGTTAGTGCTATGCTCTGTTCAGATACTGTGGTGGTTTGAAATGTCTGCTTCAATTAAAAATCCTTTAAGGTGCATGCAGTAATAAGGTTTCTGACTGCAAAAAAACTGTAACCGATAAAATGGAAAAAGGCACTACAATAAACTCTCAAAGGTATTGCCAAACTCTCAGAAGAGCAGAAAAAACAAGCGCAAAGGAATGTTGAGCTCTATGATCTTGCTGATTCACAACAACGCCCGGCCCCACATGGCAAAAAATGTCACTCATAATGTTCTTGAATCTTTTATGTGGGTGTTGTTTCCTCATCTGCCATACAGTCCCAACCTGGCACCGAGCGACTTCCACCTATTCCCAGCAATGAAGAAGTGGCTGGCTATGCAGCGTTTTGATGACGACGCACAGCTGCAAGAAGAGGTAACAAAGTGGCGCAGGCGGCCAAATTTTTCGACGAAGGAATTTCCAAGCTCGTACATCGCTGCGATAAATGCCTTAATTTGAATGGTGACTATGTAGAAAAGTAGTATCTGAGTGTGGCTTTCATCTGTATATAATAAAATTTGTTTCCAATACTTTGTTTATTTTTTTTTTAATCTTCCTTCTGGATAGCCATCGTATATGAGATACCACTTGAATCCCAACCTGTCAGCCTCCACAGTGCCGTTACAAACACTCCACAGTATCACAAGGTAAAGAAATCAGTTAATAAACGTCATCAAACCAGAAAAAATTGGATTACCATCTTCCGAGAGATTCTATGTAGATATCTGTTGATAGCCTCTTCTTCAGAGAGTCGTCCGCTGGTGAATTTATTTGAGTGTGCCAATTCAACCGTGAAATTTCGACTTTATCGGAGGTTCTATCACAACGTATTAATTTAATAACAACGTGTGAATATATTTTCTGAGCCGGGACTAGCTCTCCGCTGCCCATGGCCTAGAACAATCTACATACGGGTGAATAAAAGGGCGTGAAGAAATAAAAACCCCGATAGACAATATAACGACCCCTCCCTTTTCACACTATCGCGTATTCCGCATGAATGAAATTATTCTCCACAGGGGGAAATACTTCCGCCAGGAATCAACTGTCGGAAAAAGCTCAGTTATGGTCGATAAGTCGGCGAATTATTACTCCAGTTTTTGATATATGATACTGAAAACGTTTTTGATGAAGACTGCAGTAAAGCCGAGGGGAGATCGAAAAGGAACCCAATCTGTTTAATGATGGGGTGTGCACTGTTCATATCTTTAATGAACCTTCTCCTTCTTTCTTCAGCTCCCCTTTCGGGCGCTTCACTACATCAAGCATTCGAAACCTTTCATACGATAGGAATCTTATCCCTGGCTGATCCTCCCTGTCCTTTTATTTGCCACGCGCTACCTCTCCCCAACAAAAGTAGGGTTTTACCGTTGAGAGGCAATGCAGTGGACCAATCCGTATTGAATTCTCCAGTCGAATTAGAGGATATGTCTTCTGACCAAAGCTTCTAGTTACTGTTCAGTAGACTAGCAGATAACGAGTACCTACTATTTTAGTAGGAGTACTAAGGTATACACTTGCTCATTTTTGCTTCCTAGACTAAACTCGCGGTTTCTCTGAAAATTTTAATTCCTCGATCTTGCAATGAGTAATAAAGCCGGAAATCTACCGTCGGAAAAGGGTGAGCTTAGAGCACTCGAAGTGTCAAGGGTCTTCTTGACGGTTTTCGCACACTTCGACGAAACACAGGGACTTCGTTAAGAATCGATTTCTGATTTTTCTCGTTTGGTCTTCGTTCCTTTGTAAGCCTCTCTCGAATTAAAATGTGTTATGAATTTTACTATGATTTAATTCGGGTTTCTTCGGAGAATTTGGAAGCGACCTAGCGAGAGGATACGGGATGTAAGTCCAAGACTTACGACTGAGCAATTAGGGATACCAAGGATGAACATAAAATACATTGATACAAACTGAATTATAATTGAAAACAAGGACTCGTTGCAAAGATGAATATGCCTCAACCAGGGCTAGAATTGATACAAGACAAAGTAATTCGACAAAGTAAATTAGACAACATGTGGAGCATAAAATACAATTAATACAAGATACATGAAATTATGATATACATGAAATACAATTTAATGAGCAAGTGCAACGATACCGGCTGACAAAAACGGCGTCGACGTCGAAGGAAAAACAGGAGGGGGCTCGCTGTCCCGAGCTTAACTTGAGTCCTTAATCATCTCATGGCATGGGGAACACAATATTACAGCTTCGGTCGACTTCAGCACGGTTGCAGAGTTCACTTCAGAGCGAGCACAGGACAAAGCCAGGATGGACTGAGTGAGAAATCTCTTGCACGACAGGGTTACAAAAATATATGACTCCAACATTTTGGGCCCCCCAGTCGGAGGGGCACGACCGCCCGGTTGGGCAACTTAGCAATGAGTGAGTGCTGGGCCTCTCTCCAAAATGCGACGTGTGGGCAGGAGCTGCGCGCGCCTCCTGGCGCATGCTCCCTCCCTTCTGGCCTTCTGGAGGCAGCAAGCCTGGGGGCTTACATCTTGAAGATTTTTTTTCCTTGAAGCTATTCGAACAATGATAATTCTTATGACTTTCTGTAATTGAGAATGTGTTACTTTTCTTACAATTCCTGTTTCTGTTTATTGCCGTTCCGAACCAGAAGGGCAGGGTCATTGGTTCTTGATGTTTGACTCAGCACATGATAGAGGGTAGCTATGGCGTTTAACATTCAACCAAAGGCGAGAGTCCTCATCTTATTTTACAGTTAATCGTTGCGCCATTTTCCATATTTATCGATTACTCCTAGTGACATTTAGATTATATTCTAAGAGAATGAAGTTTGGAAGGCCACTTTTACCGTACAGGGGTACATTTTGGCGGATTCTTTGGTACACGAAAAACGCGTATCAAATTTTTCGTCAAGCTTTGGTCGGCGGACCCACTAGTTGGGGCTTCCCACGCCCTTATTATGCTGTCCCCTCATAAGATATGCTCAATAGAGCCTCGTCCCTTTCGTTTTTTTTCAACGACGTTTCCGCTTTCTCTTATTTTCCACCGGTGTCTCCTAACACGAGCTGGAAGAGTCTCACTAATTAAAAAAAACCTTTGAGGGCTCAATGTCAAAGGATCCTTACCTCTCTGAAGGCTAATAGCCAAATTGGTTATATCGATCGGGGTTGACTGTAATTTATCCTTTTTTTTCACCTTCTCTGTAAAGAGCGTTGAGCGTATTCTAAATATTAACTGAAAAACGCTGCAAATTCTTACACAGGGGTTGGTTATTTCTTGGACCAGGCGCATGGAGACTCATTTCTTCAACATGGGGGAAATGAGAGAAAAAGCAGGTGTGGCTGGTCCCAGACCCATTCCAATCGATTCAGGATCCAAAATTTAGGGGAAATGATACCCCACACGCCCAGGTTGCAGAAATCTCGAAAACACATTCAAAATGAGTAATACATACCCAATTTGACCCATAACTTCTTCCAGTGGGTGCCAATCGTTCTGGGACCCACTTCATTGAATTCAGCGTCCAAGATTTAGTGGAAATGATACCCCACTTGCCTTGATCGCCCAAAATCTCAAAAATCCATTTTTCAAAAAACACATTTTGACCCCTACCCCGCCCAAATTTGGTCCGATCGGGCTGAAAAGTTTGGAGGACCGTCCTAGGCCGGGAACAGGCCTCTGACCCAAATTTCAGATTTTTAGAACATTTTCTACTACCAAAAACGGACATTGACCTTTTTTGATCTAGACACCATGAAACGTCCAGAAAAAATTTTTGAGCCGAATCGGAGAGGTTGACCATTATCATGAAAACATAGGTTGATTATTCAATGATTAACCAACCAAAACGCCCTGTCAGCTCAGTTACCAGAATGTCAGATTTGCAGACGTAACGTTATTTTCAGTACAGATTTCTCCGTTTCCCTCATATTTTTTTGTAGTTGATTGTGCCAATAGCCAAAATTCATCATGAAAATTTGATTGTTGGATAGAAACGAAATTATGAGAAATATATTATAAACAATATCTCACATTTTGTCTAAATTACAGTTTTCATTTGATTGAAACAGGGGAATATAAAAAACGATCTCTTCAACATTGAGATTTTGAGTATGACCACTCGCATTCACTCTTTTCCCAGGTTTTCTGGAGACGCGTATCGCTGGTTCTGAGCGTACATTTCACAATAGGTAAATAATTAAATGACAATCGTTCTCAATGTTACCCAGAAATCCAATTTGGCTGCCAGCAATAGATGCTTTTGAAACTGACAGTGGTTCGTGATTGTGATTTCTAATTGAAATTAAAAAAACAATAGTGAATTTTTCCGTATGTAGATTTGTTGTGTTGAGTATGTAAAGTAGAGAATTGTTGTGAAAAATTGCGTGACTAAAAATCGAGTTGGGAACGAGGAAAAACTCCCCCAAGGACGAAGGGTAAGGTGAGGAAGTGTTGACAATTTGCCGGAAGAACAGGCGGTACCATCGATCTGGTAATGTACTGACACGACTGTGGCATTAGTCGAGACCGCCAAATGGCATTCGCTTGTTACACCCCGCATTTTATACATGGAACAATCCCTCCTTCCCATTCACTTTCCTCCACAGCCCCCTTCACCCCTTCTGCTTCTTTCCAGTTCGCTCGTTTCGACAAATCCTCTCTTTCCCGGCCCTGTCGTTCGAAACAAATCGGCTCGCATTATTGGGCAGGTTCTTTCTATTCAGGGTCAATATTCATCTGTGTAATGCCCATCAGTAATTAGCTACGTAAACCATGCGAGAAATGGCTTTTCTCACGGGACTAAATTGATCAGCTTGACATAGTACTTATGATAACAGGTGAAATTAGTAGTTGCAATTAGCTTTCTTTCCGTTTGTAAGGTTAACGAAGTGAAGCAAGTTTGGAGAAACACCTGCCGAGTTGCTAGAACCGGAGCTGGGGACTATCTTCATATTATGGGTAAACGTGAAAATGAGATATATATTTTCAAAATTACCACAGATTAAGCTATTTACCATATACGAAAGCCAATTAGTAAAAATATGCATATCAAACAAATAGAACTTTATGTGAAAAACGCTGCAAATTCTTACACAGGGGTTGGTTATTCCTCGGACCAGGCGCATGGAGACTCATTTCTTCAACATGGAGGAAATGGGGAAACAGTGGGTGCGGCGGGTCCCAGACCTATTCCAATCGATTCAGGATCCAGAATTTAGTAGAAAATGATACCCCACACGCCCAGGTACCGGAAATCTCGAAAACGCATATTCAAAATGGGTAATATATACCCAATTTGACCCATAACTTCTTCCAGAGGGTGCCAATCGTTCCGGGACCCACTTCATTGAAATTAGCGTCCAAGATTTAGCGGAAAATGATACCCCACACGCCTAGGTTCCAGAAATCTCAAAAACACATATTCAACAGGGGTTGGTTATTCCTCGGACCAGGCGCATGGAGACTCATTTCTTCAACATGGGGGAAATGGGGAAACAGTGGGTGCGGCGGGTCCCAGACCTATTCCAATCGATTCAGGATCCAGAATTTAGTAGAAAATGATACCCCACACGCCCAGGTACCGGAAATCTCGAAAACGCATATTCAAAATGGGTAATATATACCCAATTTGACCCATAACTTCTTCCAGAGGGTGCCAATCGTTCCGGGACCCACTTCATTGGAATTAGCGTCCAAGATTTAGCGGAAAATGATACCCCACACGCCTAGGTTCCAGAAATCTCAAAAACACATATTCAAAAACGCTGCAAATTCTTACACAGGGGTTGGTTATTCCTCGGACCAGGCGCATGGAGACTCATTTCTTCAACATGGGGGAAATGGGGAAACAGTGGGTGCGGCGGGTCCCAGACCTATTCCAATCGATTCAGGATCCAGAATTTAGTAGAAAATGATACCCCACACGCCCAGGTACCGGAAATCTCGAAAACGCATATTCAAAATGGGTAATATATACCCAATTTGACCCATAACTTCTTCCAGAGGGTGCCAATCGTTCCGGGACCCACTTCATTGGAATTAGCGTCCAAGATTTAGCGGAAAATGATACCCCACACGCCTAGGTTCCAGAAATCTCAAAAACACATATTCAAAATGGGTAATATATACCCAATTTGACCCATAACTTCTTCCAGAGGGTGCCGATCGTTTTGGGACCCATTTCATTGGATTCAGCGTCCAAAATTTAGTGGAAAATGATACCCCACTTGCCTAAATCGCCCAAAATCTCGAAAATCCATTTTTCAAAAAACACATTTTGACCCCTACCCCGCCCAAATTTGGTCCGATCGGGCTGAAAAGCTTGGAGGACCGTCCTAGGCCGGGAACAGACCCCTGACCCAAATTTCAGATTTTTAGAAAAATGTCTACTACCAAAAACGGCGTGGACGGCGGACGGCGGACGGCGGACGGCGGACGGCGTACGGCGTACGGCGTACGGCGGACGGCGTACGGCGGACGGACATTGACCTTTTTGATCAGGACATCATGAAACGTCCAGAAAAAATTCTTGAGCCGAATCGGAGAGGTTGACCATTTGCATGAAAACATAGGTTGATTATTCAAGGAATAACCAACCAAAATGGGTAATATATACCCAATTTGACCCATAACTTCTTCCAGAGGGTGCCGATCGTTTTGGGACCCATTTCATTGGATTCAGCGTCCAAAATTTAGTGGAAAATGATACCCCACTCGCCTAAATCGCCCAAAATCTCGAAAATCCATTTTTCAAAAAACACATTTTGACCCCTACCCCGCCCAAATTTGGTTCGATCGGGCTGAAAAGCTTGGGGGACCGTCCTAGGCCGGGAACAGACCCCTGACCCAAATTTCAGATTTTTAGAAAATTGTCTACTACCAAAAACGGCGTGGACGGCGTACGGCGTACGGCGGACGGACATTGACCTTTTTTGATCAGGACATCATGAAACGTCCAGAAAAAAATTTTGAGCCGAATCGGAGAGGTTGACCATTTGCATGAAAACATAGGTTGATTATTCAAGGAATAACCAACCAAAACGCTGCAAATTCTTACACAGGGGTTGGTTATTCGTCAGACCAGGCGCAAGTAGACTCATTTCTTCAACATGGGGGAAATGGGGATAACGGTGGGTGCGGCGGGTCCCAGACCCATTCCAATCGATTCAGTGTCCATGATTTAGTGGAAAATGATACCCTACACGCCCAGGTACCAGAAATCTCATAAACACATATTTAAAATGGGTAATATATACCCAATTTGACCCATAACTTCTTCCAGTGGGTGCCAATCGACCTGAGACCCACTTCATTGGATTCAGCTTCCAAGATTTAGCGGAAAATGATACCCTACACGCCCAGGTACCAGAAATCTCATAAACACATATTTAAAATGGGTAATATATACCCAATTTGACCCATAACTTCTTCCAGTGGGTGCCGATCGTTCTGGGACCCATTTCATTTGATTCAGCGTCCAAAATTTAGTGGAAAATGATACCCCACTCGCCTAGATCGCCCAAAATCTCGAATATCCATTTTTCAAAAAACACATTTTGACCCCTACCCCGCCCAAATTTGGTCCGATCGGGCTGAAAAGCTTGGAGGACCGTCCTAGGCCGGGAACAGACCCCTGACCCAAATTTCAGATTTTTAGAAAATTTTCTACTACCAAAAACGGCGTGGACGGCGTACGGCGGACGGCGTACGGTGGACGGACATTGACCTTTTTGGTTGGTTATTCCTTGAATAATCAACCTATGTTTTCATGCAAATGGTCAACCTCTCCGATTCGGCTCAAAATTTTTTTCTGGACGTTTCATGGTGTCTAGATCAAAAAAGGTCAATGTCCGTCCGCCGTACGCCGTCCGCCGTCCACGCCGTTTTTGGTAGTAGAAAATTTTCTAAAAATCTGAAATTTGGGTCAGGGGTCTGTTCCCGGCCTGGGACGGTCCTCCAAGCTTTTCAGCCCAATCGGACCAAATTTGGGCGGGGTAGGGGTCAAAATGTGTTTTTTGAAAAATGGATTTTCGAGATTTTGGGCGATCTAGGCGAGTGGGGTATCATTTTCCGCTAAATCTTGGAAGCTGAATCCAATGGAGTGGGTCTCAGGACGATTGGCATCCACTGGAAGAAGTAATGGGTCAAATTGTGTATATATTACTCATTTTAAATATGTGTTTTCGAGATTTCTGGAACCTGGGCGTGTGGGGTATCATTTTCCACTAAATTTTGGATCCTGAATCGATTGGAATGGGTCTGGGACCCGCCGCACCCACTTTTTTCCCCATTTCCCCCATGTTGAAAAGATGAGTCTCCATGCGCCGGGTCCAAGGAATAACCAACCCCTGTGTAAGAATTTGCAGCGTTTTTGATCTAGACATCATGAAACGTCCAGAAAAAAATTTTGAGCCGAATCGGAGAGGTTGACCATTTGCATGAAAACATAGGTTGATTATTCAAGGAATAACCAACCAAAACTATAGAACAATAACAAAAACAAAACCATACAACTACGAAAAACTACTACTTTATAAATATACGAATTTTGTCATCAATTTTGAAACATGATGAATCAATCGATGTGTTCCGAAAGGCAGAGTATGATATGAGCATAAAGAAACACTAGAGAAAATAACTAATAATGTAATGTAAGGAATGAGACAAGGTAGCAGAGAACGTCCAATCAGAATCACACCTCTTCTCTGGAGGGACGAGATGTTGGGAGGGTGGTGGCTCAGGTCGAATTATGTTTTGGAAGAGACTCAATGGAAACGATAGGGGAGTTGAATGTGGAATCCGGAATAAAATAATAATATATTATTGTGATTAGTTATTTATTTATTTTTTTAACTTCAAAGTTGTTATTGCGCCGAGGGAAACCAATCAATATCAATAAGATTTCTTACAAAATGAAATAATTATTCGGTTTAACAGGTTTCATTGTAATGAATTAAAGAGTTAAGATCATTGTCACTATAATATCATGGTGGATAATATATATATTTTTTTAAACTAAGTTTAGGTAATATCATACTTAATAAATTATTGTAACTACGAGCGGGGACAGTGCCAGTGTACACGAGAATCCCAACGGAATCTGTGAACGTTGTTTTCGTTTTCACCTGAACATTGGGAGAAAACTCGAGCGAAAATTGATATCGAGGAGATGGGAATGGATCGCAGAGATATTGGGAGATCGGCATGAGTCTGTGTTCGAGTGGGAGAGCGAAAGGGATGACAGTGTGGGAGAAATCATCCCCTACCCGATTCACTCGGCTTCCGGGAAAACCTCCATGATATCCATCTGCTAAGCTGATTGTATTGAAATTGCAGAGCCCAAACCCTCCTACTCTCGCAAAGCCCAGAGTCATATTACCTAAATCAACAGTCAGGCTCTTCTGGTTTTAGTTTCGTTTTGTTGACGTGAGCTGCCATTTCAAAGATACCATTTTAATACTTGATTATTATAATGATTGTGGAGTTTATTTCATTATTCTTGATTAAAAATCGTTTTAATCGTACATTTGAAAAAAAAATATTGTGAATAGCTCTTCTTACTGAATGACTGCTAATTTCTCTGCTGTTTGAGAGGGAGATTACGCAACGTAACACTCTGATAACCCCCTCTTTGCATTTTGTCTAGCTATGGTGGTTGGATGTGGAACCCCCTCTCCTGTCCCACAAAGAGAAAGTAGGGGAGTGATGTCTTGCCTTTCGTCCCTCTTTGCCAAATTTTCTCTGGCTCTAGATTCTAGAAAAGGGCTCACCTCATCTCCTATCACTCTATAAACAGAGGATTGCAGCTTGAGGCTACGCCTAATCCACCTTGTTTTCGGTGTCTCTTTTGGGCCTAAAAAATGAGTCACAGTTATGGGTCGGCAGGTTATTCATTACTTATATGACGCTGCTAGGTGACTCCATCAGCTGTGGAGGTCACCCAAATCAACGAGAATTTTTCTACTTTGAAGCTTGTGGCAGAGTACTACCTAATAACACGTACTACTTGTATTCACTATATCGAGGACAGGATGGCTGAAACCAGGGCCGGCGACAGGGAGGGGTAGGGGGGGCTACAGCCGATCCGGGGCCCTAGGTCTGGTTTAAAATACAAATCAGTGGTCTTTGTAACCGGGCAATATTTCCTTTAACAGACTTCTTATCTAAAAATGTGTAATGCATTAATCAGTAGGGCAAAACTTGAGTTTTTCTTCTATTGTAAAATAGAAGAAAAGAAACGGTAAATTTGAATTTTTTTTTTTTTGAAAAGGTTTCAATTAAAACCATTTTGTATTTCTTCAATGAGTGCCTAAATTTGTGGTTTACTTAAATATGAAACAGCCTGAAAAGATAATTTATGAATGAATAAGTGAAAACAGGTCTAGATTACACCAAAATGAGTTATTTTATCTGTAATTCAACATTGTTCTCAGGGACTGGGGAGTATCCCTAGACCCCCGGTACCCCACACAAACAAAACGCCTTCATGCATACCATACCTAGGGGCCCGGATTAGGTCCAGCCCTGGGGCCCGCGATCGCTCTCGCCGGCCCTGGCTGAAACATAACTGTATAATTTTTTGTCATAAATCACTTTTGTACTTAAGTGATTTGCAGCCCATCTAGGTTACGCAGTGCTTGCAGATAGGAAACATTATAAGTGATGAACTTAATAATCTCTATAATAATCTGTATAATCTCTATAATCTCTATAACCTGGTCTACCATAACTGAAAAACAAGTTCATAAAGTCAGCATAAATGCCAAAACCACACTTTGAATGTGATTCAGTAACACAAGAATATACGTCGGTACCTTCCTATACCGTACTAGCCTTCTCCAACTACTGGCTGTTTAGTTTATTGCTACATTGCCGTTTGTCCACCAATATTCTAAATTGCACAGCGAGCAGAGTTGTATCTACTACGTTGGAGTGACAAGATATCGGTCGAATTCAGGAGCTCCGGTTGGGGCCGCTGTCACCATAAAGTCATGACTTACGGGGGAGAGTCGAGCTTACCCCTATCGAGGACTGGATGTGCGAGCGCAGTTGTGAACAAGGGATGGACGATGAGGCTGGAAAGGGGTTCGTTTGTCTCTATGGGTGTATCTGTGCACAAATGACCGCGTCGTTTTGTGCTTCCGCCGCTGTAGAGGATTCATGCTCAAGTAGCAACAATCCCTTTCGTTCACTAGCGCTTTTCAACTGGGGTTTTGAACTGAATCAGCACCCAATACGTATAAACTATAAATATTGTGACTTGAGAATTAGAATCCCCCCTCCCTCCACCTAAAAAGGAACCACATTTTATTCAATCAGCATTTTTGGTGGTGATGGTTTAGAAAATTCACAAATATCAATAAAAGTTATTTCTTAATCCTCCAAAAGTCTTTTTACAGCAATTGATACTATCCCCCCCCTCCTATGGACGCGATGTACGTGGGCGATTTCCAAACATAACTCCTACTGACTAGCAGTGAATTGTCAGTGAACGATACTAAATCCTCTGATTGGTTATTTCATGAATAACCAACCTATTTTCATGCAAAAAGTCAATATCTCCGCGCCAAATTATCGGTGTTTCTTCACTGAATTTCATACACATGAAATGAACCACTTCTTGTTTACCTATTGATCTATGAATATGAATTATACTGGATTTGATAATTGAACAACACGTCACTTGAACGAATTATATTCTTGAATCTCAACAAACTCTAGGACCGCCACGACCAGAAAGACGACGCCAAGCGTCAGTAGTGAGTAAACACGGAGGCCTCGCAGTGTTGACAACTGCGAGGTGAACTTCATTACTTTGATATGACTTGATATGACATTATAAAATAGTATTGCTTGTTGTTTATGTGAGAGTAATATTTCTTCTATATTTTCTTGAGGTTTCTCTTCTATCAAGACAGGTAGATCATATCTCAATGAAGTAAGGATATGACTGGTAGTAGTTGATTCTTCTCCCGCTAGGTAGGTAGTTGGTGTAGGGAGCAAATTTGAGCTGTCCCGAATGGTCAAATATTTAACGCTCCGATTCGGCCCAAACAAATTTTCCGGGTGTTTCAAGGTGTCTCAGGTCCAACCCGAAGACAATAGTACCAGGTTGGGCCATTGGGAGGGTGAGGTTTCAGGCCAATCAGACCAAATTTGGTGGTAGGAGGGGAGCGGTCACAATGTGTACTTCGAAAAATGGATTTTTGGTGATCTAGACGTGCGGGGTATTAATTTTGACCAAATTTTAGATGCTGTTTCCAATGAGATAGGTCCCGGGACGATTGGTGACCACTGAATGAGGTTATGGGTCATAATTGGAATTTTTAAGTGTTTTTAAGATTTCTAGTACGTAGGCATGTGTGGTATCATTTTCCCACCAAATGTTGGACCCTGAATCGATTGAATGGGTCCGGGACACGACACACTCACTGTTATCCCTATTTTCGCCAAGTTCAATTCTTTCGCCGATTCAGACGTGTGGGGTATCGTTTTCCACTAATTATTGGACGCTGAATCGATTGGAATGAGTCTACATGCTACTGTTCAGAGGAATAATGAAAGAATCGCAGTGTTTTTCCTAAGAAGAATGAATCAGGGCTAATATGACCGCCCCTGTTATCGCGTTCAAGCAAACATTATCCATAGACGGACGCCTACGCTTGAGTCTACCATGCAGTCTGAACATCCCCTATATGGGGAGTTTTGAAAACGGAAGGAACCTTCTAAAATAAGGTTCTTGCTCCCGTCAGCTTCCAGAAAATGGGGAAGGATCTCGCGCAGGAGGAAGGGGAACGAAAGCACAAGGAAGGAATGGAAACACGGGGAAGAGACGGGCTCGGTTGTACGGGGGGTAGGAGCTCTGCCCCCGTCCCGGGCTCCCACCCCCCGAGGTCCGTCCCCACCCCTGGAGGCCGGTTCCAGAGCCGCGCACCCACTTCAGTAGCTGTGCGGGGCCACGACCGGCCGTGTCCACCTTCCGTCAGAGCCGCTCCGGTGTCTTAACTTTTTTTCATTGTTGTTGAAAAACAAAATCATTTCCGCTGTGAAAATCACGAAAATCTCTTACGTTTTAACCCCTTCAATCCCTCAATTTACACCCTCTATTTCGACAGTTCCTTAATCTAAATTATTGCATTTTTTGGGGGGTTTCCCGCGTTTTTTGGAGTTTGTATGCCCTCGAAACCATCATGCTTAGCGCCCTTATCGTAGCTGCCGTCTTCGGCTTAGGTAAGCAATTTTCAAAATATTTAGGTCAGGTTCATCTTCCTTGACCCGCTCGTTCAACGAAGATCTGCAAATCGTTGTATTTTTCAGTACAAATATATAAATACCTACGTCTGCAAACGGCCTACCTGCATGCGCAATGATATATTATAGCTGCATATCTATTGATTAAATTTGATCGATTGATTAACTACATATCATTCAGATTTTAAGGTAAATAAAATTGCTCAGATGTTTAATTTGATTCCGGATAAATTGTATCTGATAAATTGTGGTTCAATAGAGGGGGCGGTAACGTACCCTTTACCCAATCTGTGTTTGCTGTCAAACAGATCCATCAAGTATTAAATTAAGTACTGAATAATTTTCATCTGTAGGTATTTCTCAATTTTCTGGAGATTTGAAAAGGAATAAAGGCCGTACTTACACATTGTAAACAGGTATCACAATGTCTTCTGCATATTCAACTCGTTCACAATCAGCTTCACCGGGAATAGACTGATAAAGGATCAATTATAACCGAATCATTCTCAGCATTGGAGTATTTAAAAAAATGGCCACATAATGCTTCTTCATATTTGGCTATTCACCCATAAAAGGCTATGAGAAGCGGGATGGACTAAGCGGCTGCACTGCGCACTGGTTTCCACTTAAGCCAACTAATATGGAAATAGCTGTATTCGCCTGGAAATTCGCGCATAAATTGATACTACAGCTTAATCCCGATTGACATTGTACAACCAATTTCAGAATATTATGTGATGAACGGTCCCTGTAACAATCATTTTAAATGATTGTCTGGAAAATGTATACTGGGATGATTGTAACCGGATTTCACAGTGTACCCTTAAATCGTTCTAAGTTGGTCTTCTATAGACAATAGCAATTAATGCATACATACAAAAATAGAGATCAGACAGCATCTATAATTTTGAGCTCTTGATCTTATGAGTACATGCGTACAAGTAAATCTATTAAATAATTCATTTTTCCTTTCAATTTCTGAAAATTTTTACTCTGTTTACTACCTACTAATGTAATTTAGATGACCTGTTGACGGGGTTATACTCAGCTAGAAACAGGTCCGACGTTGATGTTCGATACGAAAAAAAAAATCGACTGAAAACGCTGGGACCGCTTAGTCCTCGTTTACTCTACGTGACAGTGATGAATTGACGTGGACATAACGAGTATAAAGAAAGAACTGAAGGGACCCTTCTCTTCACCTGGTTCAAAAAGTTCGTGTCTCGGGTCTACCTGTATTTTTATTTAACTACTTTTTCTTCAAAACTTGCGCGTACCGTTAGTTTAACGCCCAATTTCAGTGGTCAAGGCATTATCCGGCTTTTCCGCCTAGAGCTTTTTATTTTTCATTTCTTTGGCCGTCTCACCACAGCCTTCTAAAGTGGTCGCCATTTCTCTGGAGAATCGCCGAGCAAGGAACTCATTATCAGCACAGTTTCTTTTTTTGCTTTTGTTGAAATGAATAAAGTGAATCGACGGTCCGTATTTCCGCCATGTGATGAGTACTGTTCGCAAATCGTTCTTTTCTCAAAAGTAAATCTCGGTGGTTACGTTCTACTTTTCTTTTTTCTAAATTATGCTGGCATCGAACTCTGCAAGGAATGTAGAAATTTTTTTCAAGCTAACATCAATTACTTCCAAAATGCCCGAGGTTGCTCGCCTCATTTATTCTGACGTCGTCTTATTTTATAAGGCCGCCCACTGGCAGGAAGAAAGGTGAAATCCTTGCCTAAGGTGTGGCGCAAGTCTCTGCCTTGTCCTTTCTTTTGGAAAGTTCACGCAACTCATCGAGTGTTTGTTTAAGTATCGGGCGATAGAGACGAAGAGGAAGAGAGCATTCAAGAGCACATTCACTTTGCTTCAACTGTACACTGTGCGCACGAGAATATTGGGAATGCAATTTGAACAATTTCAACAACAAAAAAGTTCATTAGAATCCATTGTATCTTGAAGAGAATATTCGTTGAATGGTTTGTTTAGTAAGTTTAGAACGTTCTGCGTAATTCAATTGAGCCGGCTAACGAACTAATAATTGAGAATTAATTACCTTCTTGTGGTAGCACTGATTTGTCTGTTAAAAGGGGAATTTCACACCATTTACTGGAGCGAAATCGATTAATTGACTACCACTTACGCTTGTAATCAGGTTTTATGGTTTCAGGTTTGTAATCATGGTATAAAGAATTTTGATTAGGTTTTACGCCACACTCAGAAAATATTACGTGGAATTTGAGCGTTCCTAGGTGTCTAGATAAAAATAAGCGAATGCCCGTCCGTCTTGTACCTACGCTAGACTGTTTCCGAGGCCGTGTGGCCCATGACAGTCTTCCCTGATTTTCAGCGTCTGATCATATTGGGGAGCCCTGCTCCATGGCTCTATGGCTTCCCCCGTACAACAGGCTGCCATATTTAGAAAAAATGGATTCCCGAGATTTTTGGCGATTTAGACGTGTGAGGTATTATTATCGACTAAATTTTGGACGCTATATCCAATAAGACGGGTCCCGGAACGATTGGCGCCCGCTGGAAGAGATTATGGGCCAAAATGGGTATCTATCTACCTATTTTGAATGTGGGCTTTGAGATTTCTGGTATCTAAGCGTGTGGGGTATCATTTTCCTCTACATTTGGACGCTGAATCAATTGGAATGAGTATCCATGCTCCTGGTCCGTGGAATAACCAACCATGTGAAAGAATTTATAGCGTTTTTAAGAGTTCCTCATCTGCATTTCATGATAATGGTCAACCTCTCCGATTTGGCTCAAAATTTTTTTCTGGACGTTTCATGATGTCCTGATCAAAAAAGGTCAATGTCCGTCCGCCGTACGCCGTCCATCGTCTGCGCCGTTTTTGGTAGTAGAAAATTTTCTAAAAACGCTGCAAATTCTTACACAGGGGTTGGTTATTCGTCAGACCAGGCGCATGGAAACTTATTTAAAAACATGGGGGAAATGGGGAAAATGGTGGGTGCGGCGGGTCCCAGACCCATTCCAATCGATTCAGTGTCCATGATTTAGTGGAAAATGATACCCCACACGCCCAGGTTGCAGAAATCTCAAAAACACATATTCAAAATGGGTAATATATACCCAATTTGACCCATAACTTCTTCCAATGGGTGCCAATCGTCCTGAGACCCATTTCATTGGATTCAGCGTCCAAAATTTAGTGGAAAATGATACCCCACTCGCCTAGATCGCCCAAAATCTCGAAAATCCATTTTTCAAAAAACACATTTTGACCCCTACCCCACCCAAATTTGGTCCGATCGGGCTGAAAAGCTTGGAGGACCGTCCCAGGCCGGTTACAGACCCCTGACCCAAATTTCAGATTTTTAGAAAATTTTCTACTACCAAAAACGTGGACGGCGGACGGCGTACGGCGTACAGCGGACGGCGGATGGCGGACGGACATTGACCTTTTTAGATCTAGACACCATGAAACGTCCAGAAAAAAATTTTGAGCCGAATCGGAGAGGTTGACCATTATCATGAAAACATAGGTTGATTATTCAAGGAATAACCAACCAAAATCTGAAATTTGGGTCAGGGGTCTGTTCCCAGCCGAGATGGGTCCTCGAAACTTTTCAGCCCGATCGGACCAAATATGGAGGGGGTAGGGGTCAAAATGTGTTTTTTGAAAAATGGATTTTCGAGATTTTGGGTGATTTAGGCGTGTGGGGTGTCATTTTCCACTAAATATTGGACGCTGAATCCAATGAAACGGGTCCCAGAACGATTGGCACCCACTGGAAGAAGTAATGGGTCAAATTGGGTATTTATTACCCATTTTGAATATGTGTTTTCGGGATTTCTGCTACCTAGGCGTGTGGGGTATCATTTTCCACTAAATTTTGGACGCTGAATTCAATGATGTGTGTCCCAGAACGATTGGCACTCACTGGAAGAAGTTATGGGTCAAAATGGGTATGTATCCACCCATTTTGTATGTGTCAGGATTTCTGGTGCCTAGGCGTGTGGGGTATCATATTCCACTAAATGTTGGACCCTGAATCGATTGGAATGGGTCTGGGACCCGCCACTCCCACTGTTTCCCCCATTCGAGGAATAACCAACCCGTGTGTAAGAATTTGCAGATTTTTTCGTTTTGGTTGGTTATTCCTTGAATAATCAACCTATGTTTTCATGATAATGGTCAACCTCTCCGATTCGGCTCAAAATTTTTTTCTGGACGTTTCATGATGTCCTGATCAAAAAAGGTCAATGTCCGTCCGCCGTCCATTGTCCGCGCCGTTTTTGGTAGTAGAAAATGTTCTAAAAATCTGAAATTTGGGTCAGGGGTCTGTTCCCAGCCGAGATGGGTCCTCGAAACTTTTCAGCCCGATCGGACCAAATTTGGAGGGGGTAGGGGTTTTTTGAAAAATGGATTTTCGAGATTTTGGGTGATTTAGGCGAGTGGGGTGTCATTTTCCACTAAATTTTGGACGCTGAATTCAATGAGGTGTGTCCCAGAACGATTGGCACCCACCGGAAGAAGTTATGGGTCAAACTGGGTATGTATCCACCCATTTTGTATGTGTCAGGATTTCTGGTGCCTAGGCCAGTGGGGTATCATATTCCACTAAATTTTGGACCCTGAATCGATTGGAATGGGTCTGGGACCCGCCACTCCCACTGTTTCCCCCATTCGAGGAATAACCAAGCCGTGTGTAAGAATTTGCAGATTTTTTCGTTTTTGACTATGGATGAAGTTCTCTTGGGTCAGGAGCCGAGGCCAGTCACCCGTGGATGTGTACGCGCCCAGGCAGCGAAGCCGATATACGTACTAAGCGGTCGTTGGCTGCACGGTGCTTTCTCTCACGCGGTATAGTAACCCGGAGCTTTGTGGGTCAAGAACGATCGAGTCCCCTCCCGCGACAAGGAAGATCCCTCAGGATTCGTTCCGTGACGTCGAAGCCCGATCGCGTGTTTCACGTAAAAAATGTTGACCTTTTCTTCTGAGGCATCGCGACTAAAAAAGCTCATAGTCGTATTGAGCCCTCATCAAGCTGGTTTAGAAACGGTATTCCCTTTACCTGGAAACGCTTCGTCACTTCATTAGTTAAAGTTATTCTCGAAGTAGGATCACATTGTTATCTTCATGGAGCCTCTACCACGTGAACATACATTTGCTCTCCAGAAGCGACTCGTAAGACACAACTCCGCGATAATTCTTTTCTGCAGCCTCCGAGTCGTGATCAGCGAACGATAAGACCGGTTAATTACAGCCAGCAGAAAAAAAGGGGCCGCCTGCATAATAACGACTATCTCTCTACTTTCTTCCAAGATGACTTGTCTGTCCGATGGGAACTGACCCAGAACCTCTGAGAACAAACAACAATGTACGCAGGAGTTTTCTCGAGCTTACAAACTTGTTTTCGAACCTCTTCATAATGGAGTAGGCCGACAAAGATTTTGGAAACAGGCGAAATTATTAACGGAGTAGAGGATATTGATGTGAGAACTGGATTGTATGCTTCCAATGAGGACAAGAAACTTGATCTTTACTAATTCACTCAGGAAGATCCAAGAAAATCTTTGTAATGGTTGGAAATGATTCATTTATCTAGTAAATTCGAAATTTAGACGTTTCATTTGGCGGACGACAGAAATCAAACTGTCCGCTATACGTTAGAAAAAGAAAACCGTTTGTGTGGTGTACGGATGTATTGCGACTTGTGGCAGTTTTGAGAAGGTGCCTGGATGCAATTTCTGTTTAGATCAAAGATTGAAACCAAAAACATGAAACATGATTTTGGTTGGTTATTCCTTCAATAATCAACCTATGTTTTCATGCAAATGGTCAACCTCTCCGATTCGGCTCAAAATTTTTTTCTGGACGTTTCATGGTGTCTAGATCAAAAAAAGGTCAATGTCCGTCCGCCGTACGCCGTACGCCGTACACGCCGTTTTTGGTCGTAGAAATTTTTCTAAAAATCTGAGATTTGGGTCAGGGGTCTGTTCCCGGTCTAGGACGGTCCTCCAAGCTTTTCAGCCCGATCGGACCAAATTTGGGCTGGGTAGGGGTCAAAATGTGATTTTTGAAAAATGGATTTTCGAGATTTTGGGCGATCTAGGCGAGTAGGGTGTCATTTTCCACTAAATTTTGGACGCTGAATCCAATAAAATGGGTCCCAGAACGATTGGCACCCACTGGAAGAAGTTATGGGTCGAATTGGGTAATTATTACCCATTTTGAATATGTGTTTTCGGGATTTCTGCTACCTAGGCGTGTGGGGTATCATTTTCCACTAAATTTTGGACGCTGAATCCAATTAAATGGGTCCCAGAACGGTTGGCACCACTGGAAGAGGTTATGGGTCAAATTGGGTATATATTACCCATTTTGAATATGCGTTTTCGATGTTTCTTGTACCTAGGCGTGTGGGGTATCATTTTCCACTAAATTTTGGATCCTGAATCGATTGGAATGGGTCTGGGACCCGCCGCACCTACTGTATTCCCCAATTCCCCCATGTTGAAGAAATGAGTCTCCATGCGCCTGGTCCGAGGAATAACCAACCCGTGTGTAAGAATTTGCAGCGTTTTTAATTTGTAGCGTTGTTCAGGATCTATGCTTGGTCTGAGAAAGGGGAGAAAGAGTAAGCTCAAGTTTTAAATCTCGGCTAACAGTGCTGCCCACCGCTGGTTGCAGTGGTTGCAATTTAATTTTCCATTGACCTAAGCCTGGGTGGAGCACGGTTAGACGTTCACTGCAAACAATCTTGACTTTTTTTTCTCTTGACGAACTAGCAGAATGTTTTGCTTCGAATATGTTCGAGTATATATCAGGTCCTGGCATATCTCTGCCGTGCCGGTTCTCGAAGGAGTGTTTTTCTATCTCTTCGTCGATAAACCGCACCAACTTTCTCCCCGACTTTACTCTCACTACATGTAGTCTTGCCTTGGCCGAACTAAACCAGTCCGAGCAGGAAATTAAGAAACGTTGTAGCTTTAAACTTAATTTGTCAAAACATGTCCATTATACACTTCAAACGTTCAATTATAACTGAAATGACGTGTTGCCAGTTCCTGGACGTTTATATCTCTCTCACAGTCCATCAGTCCACCGAATTTGCAGACTGTCGTAGAAATTGACTCGTCCTTTGTTTATAATGTCGTCTTTCTATGCCAAGTTGGAGTCTCCTTTCCTCGCATGGTAGCTTCCAAGGTCTGAAGAGCTCTTTGACCCTTTCACTGTTGAAGAGGGCCAAAGATCCCTTATTTGTATAACGTAAACCCTTCTCTCTTGGGTTATTGCGATATTGCTTGTGGACTTCTGGAGTCTTCTTCATGTTAAGAAACTTGATCGAGGGACGAAATAATTATCAAATGTCGACGATTCATTCCTTCGAGCGGAATTCAAGCTCGTTGAAAATCTCGTAGTTAGTTGGTTTTCCTGTCAAACCTTAATGTTTAAGTGCCTTGCCCTAGATGTATATTAAAGCTTGACTAGGTAAAAGTCAAGAATAGGGACCGTTGTCGCGTTATCAGCTGATATCGATAGTACGCTCAGTCGATATGCACTATCGATATATTATACACGAAATATTTATCCCTGTCGGCCATATTTGTTTTTATAAAAAAGGAGGGAAAATACTAAATTGAAATAAACTAAAATAAATAAATAATTAATAAAAAATAATAAATAAATTGAAATAAACTTACCTCGTGCTCACTAAGCTTCACTAAGCCTCTCACTCCCACAAAAACTTTCGATTATCGATTATCGACCGTATGCGCGATATCATTGCTATCAGTTGATAACGCGCCAACGGTCCCTATACTTGACTTTAGCCCTTGACTAATTTAGTGGTCTGCGTCTTCTATTGAGACATTTGTTTCGAAAAATCGACGTATTGTAGGACCTACGGGAAAAAAGGCAAAAATTGCCTATTTCTCGTGACTGACGACGATGTCATCAGAGAAGATCGTGACTCTGAGTTGCTCAGAGGGGAGATCTCGCAAGTACGTAATACGCCTTACGTAGCGTTTCAGTAGCGTGACGATTTTATAAACCCCTTAAGGAATAGGCGGACATCATATTTGAATTTGGTGGAGACACGTCAAAATTCGTGCCAACTAAAAGATTTCGTTTCGACCACTACTGACGGATAACAGTGTAGAAGAAGTATGCGGGTGACCAGTTGCCATGGCTAAACCCGTTATGCACGCGAATCAATCCTCAAGAGGACACTAAAATACGGCAATGACATGCGAGGCCACATCCTACTTCAAATGTAAACCAAAAAAAATGAGTTCTTTTCCCAGTATTCTTCGCAAATGGTGCGGTTTGATTAGATTAACTGCCAACACGTTAAAGGTAATGTGACCGAAAGAAAGGCGATTCCTCTTTTAGTAAAGGTCAGTCGATACATTACAGTGTGTCCAGCTCAGCGTTCGAGCTCAATGCAGAACGTCATTAATATCCTCCATCCTTCTGATAACATTCTTCTTCCGATGGGTGGATTGACAACTCATTCACTAAAATCTCAAAAGGCCGATGTCTCTAGTTTATTACTTACCAACATGATACCCATCATGGTTATGGATCCATAAACTAAAAACATGGTTTCTTCTCTGAACTATGCTATTACTGGGGCTAGT
The DNA here is from genome assembly GCA_019603395.1 of Cyrtorhinus lividipennis. NCBI lineage: Eukaryota > Metazoa > Arthropoda > Insecta > Hemiptera > Miridae > Cyrtorhinus > Cyrtorhinus lividipennis. Next base: position 24,976,151 of record CM034002.1, on the reverse strand, counting down.
TTCCAGCTCTCAGAATGAGCATTAAATGATTAATGAATTTTATGGACACCTACTGAACTGTTAAAGTGTCAAGAAATCTCTGTTCAGCGATTTTCTATGCCGCAATTTATTAATAACTACTTACCAAAGAATGTTCAATGCGATGAGATGCAGGGGAACGTTTTATTCCCGTTACGTCTCGCGGAGTGTGCATTCTGTCGATAGAACGCGTTGTGATCAGTCGACTTGAGAGAGATTAACGGTTGAATAAGTTGAATATTATGATCATGAATATTGTCAGGCACGTCAACTGATTCGTAAAGGTGGTGTGCGTCTTGGTCGGTGGTCTCACAGTGGTTTTCACGTGTGTCCTTGAAAATTGCCGGGAATTGGAAATAGTCCATATCCACGACCTCAGCCCAACCCTGCTCTGTGGCACATCCCTCTCAAAATTGAAAGAAACCAATATTCGAAAATTCCTATTCATAGTTATTTTTTAGTCCATAAGGCAGTTGGCAATGATTTCAGCCTTCATTTGCATTGATTGTGCCATTTGAGTAACACACACGACATAATTGAGATTTAGGTTTGTTACGGAAGCAGTATTTTTGGTTCTAGGTTTCGTTTTGGGTTCCAATTCAACTGTGGAATACATCTAATTTTGAAACAAATGTAAGCCCCCAGGCTTGCTGCCTCCAGAAGGCCAGAAGGGAGAGAGCATGCGCCAAGATGCGTGCGCAGCTCCTGCCTGGATGTCGCATTTAAAGAGGCCCAGCGCTCACTCATTCCAAAGGCGTCCAACCAGGTAGTCGTCGTTGAGGCGCCCCTCAGGGCTGAGGTGCCCAACATGTTGGAGTTATATATTTTTGTAACCTGTCGTGCAAGTGCATCTCATTCAGTCCATCCTGGCTTTGTCCTGTGCTCGCTCTGAAGTGAACTCTTCTACCGTGCTGAAGTCGACCGAAGCTGTAATATTGTGTTCCCCATGAGATAAAGGACTCAAGTTAATAAGCCTTGCTGTGTACCTGCGGGACAGCGAGCCCCCTCCTGTTTTTGTCAGCCAGTATCGTTGCGCTTGCTTGTTAATTGTATTTCATGTATCATCTATTAATTGTATTTTTTATGCTCCACATGTAGTCTAATGTACTTTGTCAATTTACTTTGTCCTATATCAATTGTAGACCAGGTTGGTGCATATTATCCTCCTTTGCAACGTGTCCTTTTCTTTAATTATAATTCATTTTGTTTCAATGTATTTTATGTTCATCCTTGGTATCCCTAGTTGCTCAGTCGTAAGTCTGGGACTTACATCCCGTATCCTCTCGCTAGGTCCTTTCCAAATTCTCCGAAGAAACCCGAATTAAATCATAGTAAATTCATAACAGATTTTAATTCGAGAGAGGCTTACACAAAGGTTAGTAAAAAATGATCATTGACAAACCTTTATCTCATCGTGAATTGGTGGCAATTTTTAAACCTAGAATTACCGTAGAGAATCCAGGAGAGAGGACAAATCCAAAATCGAGAGTCGGTAAGACACACCTAATTAAGAAACACGCCACATCAATCGAACGAAACTAATCAAAAATGTGACGGACACTTCGGTTTCTTCTCGGAGAGTTCTCGAATCGATAAATTGGCCTGTTCATTAGGATGTGATCCGGTAGATTTAACGGTTGGCGGAATCGACCTTTGAACTCGAAAGCGCCAACCTTTCACGGCTATCATTGAAGACCCTAGAATCCTACTTCCTGGCCTCGTTTCCTCGTGCCAGCTTGTGAGTATCCCTTCACCTCCGCTTGAAACGAGAGATGCGATTCAAATTCACAAATCAGAAGATGTAAATGTGAATACAAATAAAGCAAAAATGAACGTTGTGTGGGACATTCATTTAGTTATTATACATTGTTCTGTGTTCATTTTTTGCAGTTATTACTTGAATATAAATTATTTTGGCATGAATACTAAAAACAAATTACATTTTCCGTGAATTTCCCCAAAACGTCGGTCTCATGGTGAAAATTTTGCAGGTTTCTCGTAAGTTGAGTGGTCAATTTTGCAGTCACGTTAGTTGAAAGTCTAAAACGACTTGAATTTCTTTGGCAAAATTAGCAAATGCAAGGTAAACTGGAGAAAAATTCCTCAATAAACCATTTCTCTGCCTAGATAGTATTATTATGTAAAAAATAATAATAAATTTCGGAAACCCGGACCTTTTTCGTACTAAAGTCGAATTATAAATCATCTCATCTAAGATCATGTAAAAATTTAACGGTCGAACAGACCCATAATATAATATTCTGCTCCTATATTAGATCACAGCCCAACAATGGGGTCGCAAACTATTTTATCCATATGAAATCTCTAAAATGAAAAAGGAAAAAGCTAAAAAAGGATTAAAAAATTCAGCAAATTTTTCGTGTGCATTTCAGTAAATATTTTGAAAATTATTTTTTTGATTCCTTAGTGTAGGTACATACGTGTTTTCATATCTTTATTTACGATTTTCAAAATTTTTAATTTTACTCGAAAATTATTGCGCCTGTCCCTGATGCATGAAGATTGGCCCTGCCATCGTTCTTCCTATATACGTTTGTGGGGAGGAAATTACTGAGGCTGCGCTTTAATAGTTGTTACTGTCTAGAATCCAACTGTTTTAATGAATAAAATTAGCACTCGGCTTCGATAATGCGCACGTTCTGATCGTTGACCGTCCAAATCTCTTTTCTGTGAATATTGTGAAGTGTTCATACAATGAGAACAACTTGGTCGCCATCGGGTTTCTTGTGAGTGATCAAAATTCTGAAACAATTGTTATTTAGGGATAGCAACTTAATCCTTGGTTCTCCCGCCTCTGTCTGTCTTTTTTTTTTTTTTTTAGTGCTGTGCCTTTCATTTGTTCTTAATGGCTATAGGTACCTTTGAAATGGTTCAGGATAGGATCTAAGAATGCAAAAAAGGTAATGAGAAGCCATTTTCCTTCCCAACCGCTCGCATAGCTTTGGAGTTGTGGTTGCGAAACCGTGGGAAGATTAAGAAATCGGTTGCAGACCGAACCCTCGTTGCAACTGGTGGAATTAAGATCGAGAAATCTACCGTGGTAAATGCAACGTCCCATCTCCTGTATACCCCTCACTTGAGTACTTACAGTCCTACGGTTTTACGACATTGGTGTTATTAGAAGATAGCCATCGAGGGAAACGGTTGTTATCTAGAGGTCAGTTGGGATCACTGAACGGCCGTGAATTCAATATTACCTGATTGGAAGAACATGGAATTATTTCGTGCTCATCCAAGGACGTTCTCCGTGTGCCTTCCTTGCTCAGTAAGCCTTAGAGCTGCCTATCGATACAACCATCATATAATTTCACGTATCTGCTCCCGTAGAAATAATTCTGCTCAAATGAGTGTGTCTGGCTGAAGCTTACCTGAAGTAGCTTACTTTTCGATGACAGAAATATGAACATACAACGGATTCGGTACGGTTAGGAGGAAAAAAATGTTGCTAATAAATGGTCTAGCCTCCATAAAGAGAACTCAACAAAGCGTTGACAGTTTTCGTGACGACGTCGCTCAAGGGTGAAGTCATCCGAGGATCGGAGTTTTCAAGTCAGTCAAGGATGCGGATGAAGGCGAGGGAAAGGATATGATCTACATCTGCGGCTATTAGATACAGCTATGGCATGTGAAATCGGGCGGCGATTGTTATGCTAATCTCGTTCACGTTTATCAGGGTGGGGGATATCATTCGAGGACGACAAACACCAAAGTCAGTATTATAAATAACTCTCCTATTTTAATAAATTTAGGTTTAATATGTCCATAGGAATTCATTCCGAATGACAAGATTTTGCGATATTGACTCAACTAATTATTTTTGATATTTGTACTGCCGATTGATTCTCCAACTTTCAATAGAACGTTTGTAACAAAATGTAACTCGGAGAAAGGGAGAGATGTAAATGCGTGGAGGAGCGGCTTGTAGTGACGTTTCCACTGACCGCAACGTTTAGCAGGCCTACCGCTCCCTCATAAGCCAACACCCGACGTTCAACCACAGGCTACGAGCACGCTTCATAGTTGGCTATTCCTTTGTTTCTTCAATTGTCTATTTAGTGCTATTCTTTCTCTTTTGGTTGGTTATTCTTTGAATAATCAACCTATGTTTTCATGCAAAAGGCCAACCTCTCCGATTCTGGACGTTTCAAGGTGTCTAGATCAAAAAATGTCAATGTCCGTCCGCCGTACGCCGTCCGCCGTCCGCGCCGTTTTAGGTAGTAGAAATTTTTTTTTTTTTTTTTTTTTGCCCTTAAACGGAAGCTTTATTCAATCACAATCTAGCTATCTTTACAAAGCTAATGAGTGATATTATTCTGTTTACATGGGCACATGCTTAAATAATTCTACACAAATCATGCAAACGTGAGCATGTCTTGTTAAGTTTAGTCACTTGGGGCTCATTTGCTTATTTTTCACATTCACTTCACTAGCTCGTGCGGCTTGGTCCTTTTGAGTCTTCTCGTTCGGCTGGAAACATCGAGTAGATGGACGGCTTCGTTGTTAACATGCCTTTGTAGCCTTTCTTGATGGGCTGCAGCAATTCGGTGTATTTCGGATTGAACGTTTTCTACCCCAAGGTCTTGATGGATGTTGTCGTTCCTGATGTACCAAGGCGCTTTTACGATTGCCCTAAGTACTTTGTTTTCGAATCTTTGTATGATATTAATGTTGCTCTTTGCGGCACAACCCCATAGTTGGCAGCCATAAGTCCACGATGGCTTGAGGACCTGTTTATAAAGCATAACTTTACTCTCTAACGGAAGAGTTGAGTACCGACCCATGAGCCAGTACAGCTTTCGAAATTTTATGTCGAGCTCCTCGCGCTTTTTCTTCACGTGCGTTTTCCATCTTAGCTTGGCATCTAGCGTCATCCCCAGGTATTTCGCTTCATTAGCGTATGGGATGATTTTACCGTTGAGAAAAGTTGGAACATAGACCGTCTTGAGATTAGAAATTTTTTTTTTTTCTAAAAATCTGAAATTTTGGTCAGGTCTGTTCCCGGCCTAGGACGGTCCTCGAAACTTTTCAGCCCGATCGGACCAAATTTGGGTGGGGTAGGGGTCAAAATGTGTTTTTTGAAAAATGGATTTTCGAGATTTTGGGCGATCTAGGCGAGTGGGGTATCATTTTCCACTAAATTTTGGACGCTGAATCCAATGAGACGGGTCCCAGAACGGTTGGTGCTTCTGGATGAGGTTATCGTTCAAAATGGGTGCCTATCTACCCATTTCGAATGTGTTTTCGGGATTTCTGGTACCTGGGCGTATGGATGCGGACCCGCCGCATCCACTGTTTTCCCCATTTCCCCCATGTTGAAGAAATGAGTCTTCTTGCGCCTGGTCCGAGGGATAACCAACCCGTGTGTAAGAATTTGCAGCGTTTTTGTGAGGATTATTATGGTATGAGCTGAACCCGAAGGATAAAAGTCAATGAAAGAATATAAAACCAATGTTCAAATACAGGAGAGCATTTGACCAGAAAACCTAAAGCCTATGAAAGTTATCAACGAGAAATTAAGAGGAGGGGAGTGTAAAATAGAAAGGAAAAGGGTGAGAAGGGGAGAGATCTACTTGAAGTCGGATTGGCGGAGGAGTGGAACCAAAGCAGAGTGAATGAAAAGGAGGGGTCCCCGTCTGATCCCATTAAAGACCAGCTCGCAATTAAATCTTCATCCTATCAACTGAGCAATCAATACTCCAAATCCAGCATTATCGTACAACTTTCTCCCTCTTGGAACTCAAAAGGGAAGGAGCACAACGCTCATCGAAATCGGCGTTCTATGCTGAAAAGGGGTTGGAGGCATCGAGTTCGTTCTTTTCGTGGGCCCTCTCCACACCATCCTTAGCACTTTGGTTGAGAAGCGAATCTCCCCCCCCTTAAAGTTTCGTCCACTGTCTTCCATAAGAAATGGAAACGAACTCTTCACATTCAAATCACTAAATTATTTAGAATTAATTAAGAGCTGAATGAGTCGTGGAAGACCTTGGAAAGTTTACCCATTGGCGTCCCGAGAGAACTTGAGATATTAAGCTTCGTGGATAACACTTGAGTCGTACGAACCAAGTAGCATCTGCTTGAGACTTGATCGCTCCGAATTTAAACGCCTATAAATGGCACAACCGTTTGATATTTGATGAATAGGGACGATTTTTTTCTGAAGCTTTCTGTCCATTTCAAATCGCATTCTGATTTGTCTTTATATGCCAGAAGCCACCCAAAAGTGGTATCAAGCGCATTGGGGCTCTCAGGCAGTGATCACTTTGTCAGCGGACTGACTGAAAAGCCGAAGGAAAATTGACAAAGGAAAACATGAGAGCGTTGGAACTATGGAGTTTTAGACATCCACGCTCATTCAAAAAGCAAGCAAAGCGATAAGTTGTGCAAAGATATTGGTGTTTTCTTATAAAACTCCAATATTTTGATTAACATAGATTCATGAAGAATCAATTGATCCTATTGGTTGGTTATTCCTTGAATAATCAACCTATGTTTTCATGCAAAAGGTCAACCTCTCCGATTCGACTCAAAATTTTTTTCTGGACGTTTCATGATGTCCTGATCAAAAAAGGTCGATGTCCGTCCGCCGACCGCCGTACGCCTTCCGCCGTCCATTGTTCGCGCCGTTTTTGGTAATAGAAAATTTTCTAAAAATCTGAAATTTGGGTCAGGGGTCTGTTCCCGGCCGAGACGGGTCCTCGAAACTTTTCAGCCCGATTGGACCAAATTTGGGGGGGGGGGGGGGGTCAAAATGTGTTTCTTGAAAATGGATTTTCAAGATTTTGGGCGATTTAGGCAAGTAGGGTGTCATTTTCCACTAAATTTTGGACGCTGAATCCAATGAAACGGGTTCCAGAACGATTGGCACCCACTGGAAGAAGTTATAAGTCAAATTGGGTAAATATTACCCATTTTGAATATGTGTTTTCGGGATTTCTGCTACCTAGGCGTGTGGGGTATCGTTTTCCTTTAAATTTTGGACGCTGAATTCAATTATGTGTGTCCCAGAACGTTTGGCACCCACCGGAAGAAGTTATGGGTCAAAATGGGTATGTATCCACCCATTCTGTATGTGTCAGGATTTCTGGTGCCTAGGCGTGTGAGGTATCATATTGCACTAAATTTTGGACTCTGAATCGATTGGATTGGGTCTGGGACCCGCCACGCCCGCTGTTTTCCCCATTCGAGGAATAACCAACCCGTGTGTAAGAATTTGCAGATTTTTTTTATTTGGATCAGTTTGAACGGAGTCATAAATTTGAAAAATTCACGTCTATCCGTTTATTTTTGCATCCGTGGAACTGAGCGAATATGATATGAGCAAAATAATAACTGGATTCTAGACCAAAAGTTCATTCATAGGACTGGTGATATCCCTCAGAATGTCGGAATTACACGGATGATTTCCCTGGGTGATGTATGTACGCTTTCAACTTCAAAATTGTGGTCACCCCTAGCGCACAAAGTCGTTAAGGGGTCTTTCAATTCGTCTCTTCGAATAGAGAATGCAAATACAAAGTTCCTCGTTTTATTAAGCTATTCGCGTTCATTTGGTCTTTCATAAGGCTTAATATAGAGAGAAGCGACGCTGGTGGGAGGGAATTCTGAATGTTTGGGCGGATTAACAGCAAGTTCTCACTTCTGCATACACTGAGCTCAGAAGCCGCATGCTGGCTCCAATCTGACTCGTTATATCAAGACAACAGAAACGCTATCGTAGACGCTCTACGGAGACGAGAGATTATTTGATCAAGAGGGAGCATTTTCGTGTGTGAGGTTCTCCAAATTTCCGAGAGTATCTGTCGTCGCACACCATCTCACCACTTGGTCTGACGTTTGACGGTATCCCTTGCTCTCGCTTTTGGGAGACATACAGCGTGCAATACGGATAATTAATACGGCATGAACAGGATGAAACGTGAACCTCTCTCGTAAATACACGACATTCTCAGCTTTCATCAGGTATACGATTATGTGAGAAACATAACGATGCTGATCCCATGCTATCTGATGTTTTTATTATGTTTATAAACCATCCTTACTTACATTTTCTTATCATGTCTAATTTTTATCCGTATAATTACTTTATTAATGTGCGTGAGCATCACAATGAGAGTCCCTCACATTTTGGTTGGTTTTTCCTGGAATAATCAACCTGTTTTTATGCAAAAAGTCAATCTCTCCGATTTGCCCCAAAAAATTTTTCTGTGCGTTTCAAGGTGTATAGATCAAAATAAGCGCATGTCCGTCCACGCCAATTTCGGTAGAAATTTTTCTCTCAAAATGTGTTTTTCGAAAAATGGATTTTTGAGATTGTCGGCGATCTTGGCGTGTGGGTAATCATTTTCGACTAAATTTTGGACGCGGAATCCAATGATACGGGCCCGGGAACGATTGACGCCCACCAAAATAATTTAAGGGTCAAAATGTGTATCTACGTACCTATTTCGAAAGCGCGTTTTCGAGATTTCTGGTACCTTGGTGTGTGGGAAATAATTTCCCACTAAATTATAGACGCTGCATCGATTAAAATACGGCGGACGGCGTACGGCGGACGGACATCGACCTTTTTTGATCTAGACACCTTGAAACATCCAGAAAAAAATTTTGAGCGGAATCGGAGAGGTTGACCATTTGCATGAAAACATAGGTTGATTATTCAAGGAATAACCAACCAAAAAGGTCAATGTCCGTCCGCCGTACGCCGTCCATTGTCCGCGCCGTTTTTGGTAGTAGAAAATTTTCTAAACATCTGAAATTTGGGTCAGGGGTCTGTTCCCGGCCGAGACGGGTCCTCGAAACTTTTCAGCCCGATCGGACCAAATTTGGGCGGGGTAGGGGTCAAAATGTTTTTTTTTGAAAAATGGATTTTTCGAGATTTTGGGCGATCTAGGCGAGTAGGGTATCATTTTCCACTAAATTTTGGACCCTGAATCGATTGGAATGGGTCTGGGATCCGCCACATCCACTGTTTCCCCCATTCAAGGAATAACCAACCCGTGTGTAATAATTTGCAGGGTTTTTTAAAATTATTTTTGAATGGCTCGAGTTTCATTGGTTGTCTGCTAGATTTCCAATACCATAAGTCGATACAAATCCGTGAGCAGTGCACACGGGTCTTGTGTGATCATCAAACCTTAAGTAATCTGCTCACGCCCTCGAGTTTCTCAAGGTATATGGAGTAGATGGAGACGTTAGGTCACTTCAGAGATTGGGTCACAAAAGGATAAAACCCTATTATGGTCTTCCAATAATGGTGATTTCTCTTCTCGCCGCCAAACCGTGCGTCAGCCCCAACCGATAAAAGGGGTGTCTGAAGTTTTCCCTCTGAAGGTACAGAAATCACGCGCGAGTGGGGGAAGGGGTGGCTTACTGATAAAGAGTTTACTGAAGAGGTGGGTTATACTGATAAGAAAATTATGACGCGGCGGGGGAGCGGCTACAGAATCTACAACAGTAGCCTTACACACGCAGGGGTTGTGGGAGGGGCGTATCGACCTGCATCATGGCCGACCTACCCCTTCGTCCCTCGTCGTGCAGTGAGCTACACTTACCCCACTCGCATCGGTGTTTTAACAAAATGCAACTAATACATTTTAGTAATATAAATATATCATTATTATATTTTGAAATGTACATCAGAGAACATCTACCATAGGTAACATGGCCATTCACCTTGAAAATCATGAAAAATACCAAAAATGGAAAGAACAATTTTAATTACTATTACTTTCAGGAATCAGCAAAAAGATTAATTTCTAAAACTAATATGAACGAAATCGGAGAAGATGAGATTCACGACACAATTTACTCTCTCAACTACAATCCACCTCCTTACACTAATTATTTTTTCAAACCGTTTCAAATATTCTGACCAATTTTTTAGACCAGAACAAATAGGACACTCTTGAGGATTCAATTACGCGTTTGAAAGCATTAAGTATTTCCAATTCGTCGTACTGCGCCTTTACAAATGGTCCACGTCCATTTTTGAACGCTCTGAGCGTCCTTAGGTTGGCGACGACGTTTTTCACCGTGAAGAGAAATATGACACCGAAGAGAATCCAAAAAGGCCACAAACTTCCACGGTGATTGCGCCTTTGAGGAGCGACGTCTGGATCGAGCGCTTGAGTGGACGAGTTTTTCGAATTTTCGACCATTTGAAACGGTAGTGGAAAACAATGCGTCAACCTGTCAACGTAATTCGCTATTTTAACGCGCGTAAATTTGTAAATTTGAGCACGTCTCGAGATCTAAACCAGTACTGAATCCTACTCGTTTCCCTCGTGACAGTATGGTTCCAACATTCTCTTATCCTGGAGACGTACCCTGTGAATTCACTCTTATATGCATCATCTTTTTGAGGTCTTCAGATTAGGCAGACTTTTTTTTCCAATTGTGTAGAACCTTTTTGATCCACCAGTAAGGTCTTCCGGTGAGCTGGAATCGGTTGGGATAAATGTATTGTTTGTTTCGGACAATGACAACGCACAGAAAAAATATTGGATTTTATATTTGTCTGAATTCTAGGGTGATTTGTCCGATGGCATCACCAGAAAAACTAACGCTTCCCTGGACAACAGAATGCTCAAAAGAGGAAAGAAAATTTATTCATCCGGTATCGGTCTTGACGAAAAATCATGACCTCTATAATCCATCTTCTCTCTGTTATTCTATAAGGTACTTTCTAACTGGCAGCCTGGCTGGGATAATTCAAATTTGATGTTGCGGGGTAATCGTACGTGATTCGAAATTGTTTCTTTGAACATGTATGCTCCTGTGTAACTCCAAGTTCACAGTTTTGCAGATCGACACAAAAGGAATCTCTTACAAATTGGCAAGTTAAGGCAGAAAAAAGTAAAGTCTGATCCGTTTGTTAGATTGAACCGATTCACTCTCCCGATCACCATAAAACCTCCCAGTGGAAGAGGTCATAAGAGGAACACACTGACGCTGAAGGGTAGGGGCTCGTGTTACAGAGAAAAGTAACCCAGCCGGTTAGCGGGGGAAATCGGTCGACGCGCAATTTGGATAAGAGCCTCTTCGGTTTTGGCCTTTTCTACCGGTTTCTCCTCCCTCGCGCTTTTCCTCAGTTAACCGGAGAGATTCGTGAAGAGACTCCTGGGCATTCGAAGGGGTTGGAAAGCTAATCCGAGCCGCGTATTGTCCTCGGTTACGTTCTCCCATTCCCACAAGCCGTAAAGCCCCTCTCACTACCTCTTGTAAATAAACCTAATCCGTTTCCCGCTTTGTTTTGCCTTCAAGCGCTCATGTAAAAGAAAGAATCTTAATATCCTATGTTTCCCTACTCCTATGTTAGCTCTATTCCCGAATAATCGCCTACATTAATACCAACTGTAATATTATTATAATAAAGGTAATGTAAAGGTCTGAACCATTCGGCGGCCAAACCTTGATATTAACATTTCTGACTCTGGCAATCTAGTGTAGCCCGGTAACCTTTTCTCATCGATTACAAAGATACTTATTTATTTATTTATAGCACGGACCCAAGGTCCAATTAACAAGAATATAAATATAAATTAAAAGAGAACAAAGGTAAAAAGGTAAAATGGCTGGGTACAACACCTGCCAGGATAGCAAACATTTATCATTAAGAATTATTTGGCAGAGGACTTCAACAGCTCGCGCCCTGTAAGCTTGCAGAGAGTCCGAGAAGAGATCGCAGGCAGCCTCTTGCAAAATCAAATTAGCCTGACGAGGAAGACGGAGAAGCGGACGGTCCCTGAGGTAATTTGTCTGTGCAAATGGAACGAGGAAAACATTGTGCGAACGAGAGAAAAATTGAGGCACATTGAGGGAGATCATTTGCAGAAGAGGAGGACAATCGATGACTCCATTCATCAACTTATGGAAGAAGCATTGATCGGCCACAGCACGACGATTGACCAACGGGGTAAGACGGCAGACACGTAGGATTGAGCCATAGTCGAGATCATGCCACGGGATACCCATCTTGAAAGCAACGTAACGAAGGAAGATGTGCTGTACAGTCTCAATCTGGTGGGCGTAGGTGGCGTAGTATGGCGACCACACGACGGACGAATACTCCAGGAGAGGACGGACAAGCGAGCAATACAGCGTCGTTATGGCCTTGACATCACTGAATTCACGAGTGTTACGCTTTATGAAACCCAGTACCCTCCGAGCACGGCCAGTAACTGCGTCAATGTGTTCGCCAAAATTTAACTGTTGATCCAACAAGACCCCCAGATCACGCGTAACTTGCAAGCGATGGAGAGATGTGCCAAGAATGGAGTAGTTGAAAATGAAAGGGTCATGCAGGCGAGAAAACGAACTGACCGAGCACTTTAATGGGTTAAGCTGCAGACAATGGACGCCACACCACTCCACGAAGTCATTGAGGGCGGACTGAAGGATCCCACAATCAGCAGCTGATGTTACACGGGTAAAAATCTTAAGGTCGTCTGCAAACATCAGGAAGGAAACATCAGGGAAAATCCGGCAGAGCGAACCACAGAAGCCTATGAACAGCAAGGGCCCAATATGTGACCCCTGAGGCACACCCGAAGAGGCAGGGAAAGGCTGAGAGGCGACGCCTCTTATCCTCACCAACATCGAGCGATCCACCAAATAATCCGCGACGCGGATTGTTGCGTATTTTTGGGACGTTGATAGCATTTTTCCATTATAAACAATTTATTGGAAAATAACTAGACCCAACCGACCTTAACTAGACCTTTTCTCATTTCTTCTAAGAGTGCTGCCCCTAACTCAAGTAACTTTATTTGTAACATATATTTGATCGAATGGTGATGTTATACAGATACTGAAGAGCTCATCGTTTCGTTCAGCTGACGGATTTTACGGCTTCAAATTATTGTGATCTGCTTCTGTAAAAGCGTGGCTCTTGAAGCTGATCTACATTCTTGGATAAATATGATTGATAAGCATATGAGATTGATAAGCAAATTGAGGCCACTAAAGCAAATTGGGGCCTATTTCAGGCCCCTCTATCCGAGGCTGCTCAAATTTGACAGCTTTCTCGGGCAATTTCGTAGTTTTCTTGTATTAAATCGTGGATTTTAATTATTATTTTTTTCCATCATGGAGTCATGGAAGAAGACTTTCATCACATCACAATAATTTTTTTGTTTAGAGACAATCGGCCCTACACTAATTACAATGATTTTATCTGACACCGTAAATAGATACGCGGTACGTACCTAATTGAATTTCGGATCCCTAATGATGTAAGGGTGATGAATGAAGAATTTCTCCAGGTAACATAAGATCATTAAACGTGGTTCATTGTTGATCTTCATACTTAGCGATGGTATAGTCGCCCATGTTTAACAAAGAGGCCATAATCTCAAATTACCCCGCCTGAACAAGCTAAAGCCTCCCACGATCAAGTTTGATGTTTGAATACGGCTTTTCCCTTCTTGAGAGCACGTATCTGCTAAAAGTCTGGCCCTAAGACCTTGTCTAGAGAATAAAGTTGAGTTTCCACCGCTTTGAGTTGGTGTAGGTAGTCTAGTAATAAATATCCACCCTGCCTTCTTTGAATATTTTTATACCTTGTAAAATCAATGGTTTGCGTTAAACAAAAGTCATTATTTCCTTAGTTTTGCATGCTGGGTCGGTTCAAATTGGCTTTACATCGTTTGCTAAAAAAAAAAAAAGGCTTAGTTGTTTTTTAACGTATACTTTTATCATTTTTTTAGATTATTATTATTATTATTATTTATTTTGTTTAATAATTAGTAGGTGAATATACTATTGTCCTGGAACATGCAGTTTTCCTCACGGGCGAAATCCGCCTAAAGCAATAATGAGCCATTAAGGGATGATTTGGAGCGTTTTCAAAATGTACCAGCGTCAGAGTCCAATATGACATCGTACTCGCCATTTGTGGCAGCTCGGCACTTTTCAAATACGCAATGATTACCTGAAAATAATGAACGTCTGGGGAATACTGATGAGTCTGGAGCGTTTACGATGTAAACTCGATGAAACCCTTTTGAGTGCCTCATGCAGTTCTACTCGAGTATAATCCACTCTTCAGTGGAGAAACTTTTCACTTTCGTCAAAGACGTAGAGTCGCTTATTCTGTTGTCTTTCATTATACGCTATATTACTAGTGAGAGGAGACGTTTTCACTTACTTCCTTGACTTTACTTTCAAGGAACGACATGGTGAAGTAGAAAAGGGCGTCGGAAAGGCGGAAAAGCGAGAATAGGGAGGAGGAAGTGAAAAAGAGAGATTGCGAAGTGAGGGGGGGTTCAGAATAATACAAAGTGCCAGCACGGGGCGGTATCTACCTCATCATGGATTCTAGTCGAGCAAGTCAAGTCACATATTCCTCGCGCGCATTCCGCCCTCGCCTTGCCAGAGGGTACTCTACTTTATTTCGTTTTCAACTTCCTCTTTCTCTCGTTTCACATGGCGCTTGCTGAGGCTCGAGGCTTGAGTGTACTTTCAGTACAAAAGCCGATATTCCTCGGGTGTGCTCTTGGGAAATGAACCCGAACGTGCCAGGGTTTGCAGGACTCAAATTGTGGTAGATGGACTGTAACTATCACTGACATTCAATGAGTCTCGGGTGATTGGTACAGCTTTCGTGTAGTAGTACGAAGAACGTTCTTGTCTTGCGGAGCACGTAAACTGTTTTTACGAGGAAACCCAGTAATGCTCAGCTAAATATCAGCTGAGTACCTCGTGAAAGGATCAGAGGAACGGAGGGTTTTTGAAAAATTCCTTTTTCCGAGGTTCTGATTACTAATTTCATGAACAAACTGTTTTCATGCCAGAGGTCTTCCTCTCCGGTCGGCCCCTAAATTTCTACAGTTTGTGCTTCAAGATACCACAATGTTTTACACAATTAACAAACCACTGGTTCCCAAATTATTACACAATTATTACGGCAAGAGTATGGGGAAAACTATCCAGGCCTCATTCCAATCGATTCAGCGTCTACAGCGTTGTGGAAAACAAAACGAGTGGAAACACGATCAATCCCAAACAATGTTCAAATCTAGTTTCAAAAAGCAAATATTCACACATAGCCTCCGCAAATTTAAGCCGATTGGGCTGAAAGGGACAACTAGAGCCGGAATGGGGTCCCTAATCAAAATTTCAGATTTTTCGGTAAACGAAATTTTCTACTAAAAAACGTCGGAGACGCCTCTGGCATGATTACATAGGGTGATTATTATAAGAAATAATCAATCAGAACCGAAAGTCAGTCCGCCTTACGTCGAACGACGTTTACGTTTTGGTTGGTTATTCCTTGAATAATCAACCTATGTTTTCATGATAATGGTCAACCTCCCCGATTTGGCTCAAAATTTTTTTCTGGACGTTTCATGATGTCCTGATCAAAAAAGGTCAATGTCCGTCCGCCGTACGCCGTCCATGTTCCGCGCCGTTTTTGGTAGTAGAAAATTTTCTAAAAATCTGAAATTTGGATCAGGGGTCTGTTCCCTGCCGAGACGGGTCCTCGAAACTTTTCAGCCCGATCGGACCAAATTTGGGCGGGGTAGGGGTCAAAATGTGTTTTTGGAAAAATGGATTTTCGAG
Organism: Cyrtorhinus lividipennis; assembly: GCA_019603395.1. Classification (NCBI taxonomy): domain Eukaryota; kingdom Metazoa; phylum Arthropoda; class Insecta; order Hemiptera; family Miridae; genus Cyrtorhinus; species Cyrtorhinus lividipennis. The sequence continues at coordinate 24,960,551 of CM034002.1, read as the reverse complement.
ATTTTGGGCGATCTAGGCGAGTAGGGTGTCATTTTCCACTAAATTTTGGACGCTGAATCCAATGAAACGGGTCCCAGAACGATTGGCACCCACTGGAGAAAGTTGATGGAATATCTTATACATTCCATGTAACATACGAACTACATATTGCTCTCCTTAGACTGTTAGTGGTCATGAGGGTTTGCAGCTCTGTTCATTTAAGTCTTAAGTCACTCCTTCTTCTAGAGTTGTAAGAAAGTGAGTACAAAAATATATTGTTCAAATTGTGATCCGCGAGTTATAATTCCCATTTTCTCACCAAGAAAGTTCAAGAGAAGTAATGGGTCAAATTGGGTATTTGTTACCCATTTTGAATATGTTTTTTTCGGGATTTCTGTTACCTAGGCGTGTGGGGTATAGTTTTCCACTAAATTTTGAACACTGAATCCAATTAAATGGGTCCCAGAACGATCGGCACCCACTGGAAGAAGTTAGGGGTCAAATTGGGTATTTATTACCCATTTTGAATATGTTTTTTTCGGGATTTCTGCTACCTAGGCGTGTGGGGTATAGTTTTCCACTAAATTTTGGACGCTGAATTCAATGATGTGTGTCCCAGAACGATTGGCAACCACCGGAAGAAGTTATGGGTCAAAATGGGTATGTATCCACCCATTTTGTATGTGTCAGGATTTCTGGTGCCTAGGCGTGTGGGGTATCATATTCCACTAAATTTTGGACCCTGAATCGACTGGAATGGGTCTGGGACCCGCCACACCCACTGTTTCCCCCATTCGAGGAATAACCAACCCGTGTGTAAGAATTTGCAGATTTTTGGTTGGTTATTCCTTGAATAATCAACCTATGTTTTCATGCAAATGGTCAACCTCTCCGATTCGGCTCAAATTTTTTTTCTGGACGTTTCATGGTGTCTAGATCAAAAAAGATCAATGTCCGTCCGCCGTCCACGCCGTTTTTGGTAGTAGAAAATTTTCTAAAAATCTGAAATTTGGGTCAGGGGTCTGATACCGGCCTAGGACGGTCCTCCAAACTTTTCAGCCCGATCGGACCAAATTTGGGCGGGGTAGGGGTCAAAATGTGTTTTTTGAAAAATGGATTTTCGAGATTTTGGGCGATCTAGGCGAGTGGGGTATCATTTTCCACTAAATTTTGGACGCTGAATCAAATGAAATGGGTCCCAGAACGATCAGCGCCCACTGGAAGAAGTTATGGGTCAAATTGGGTATATATTACCCATTTTGAATATGTGTTTTTGAGATTTCTGGAACCTGGGCGTGTGGGGTATCATTTTCCGCTAAATCTTGGAAGCTGAATCCAATGAAGTGGGTCTCAGGACGATTGGCACCTACTGGAAGAAGTAATGGGTCAAATTGTGTATATATTACTCATTTTAAATATGTGTTTTCGAGATTTCTGGAACCTGGGCGTGTGGGGTATCATTTTCCACTAAATTTTGGATCCGGAATCGATTGGAATGGGTCTGGGACCCGCCGCACCCACTGTTTTCCTATTTCCCCCATGTTTTAAAGGACATGTTTGGAGGAAGGACGTTTTGAACTATGAATCATCACCCCTTAAAACGTGAAAACGCTGCAAATTCATTCACAGGGGTTGGTTATTCCTCGGACCAGGAGCATGGAGAAAACACTGGGTGTGGAGAGTTCTTAACCCATTCCAATAAATGCAGCGTCCATGATTTAGTGGAAGATGATACCCCACACGCCTACATTGCTGAACATTATGCCCCCCCCCCCCTCAACACCAAATTTGTTCCGATCGGGAAAATCGACGTGGACGAAACATTTGCTTATTTTGATTGAAGCACCTTGAAACGCCCAGAAACATTTATTGGGCCGAATTGGAGAGTGTTTTCTTCTGCATGAAAACATAGGATGATTACCCAAGGAATAACCAACCAATAAACTAGGTAGGTAATACATTTTAATAAATCTATCTGATTGCCATACTTCACTCCTATGCCGTCCATCAATGACAACAAGCCATGGAAAAAGGGTGGGCTCCCACCTGGCGGTAATAATGAACCTCTATTATCGGCCCCATGTTTTGACAGAATACGCTTCAGGGTGTCTAGATTGAAACTGGGAGAGAAAGGTAAAAGTCGGATTTACCAGAGACAGATTTATTTCATAGGCCAAATGTGCATCTGTAAAATTGTATTCTAGAAACAGTAAACAATGTCTCGATAAGTTTAATTGAGATGGCTATATATTAAATAATTCCTCAAAATGAATCTTGTTAATCCAGAAGCCTTTCCTCGTCGCTCAGTAGATTCTCTGATTGTATGTTCATTGGCTCGTGTTAATGTGTATATGATTTTGCATTTAAGGGTTCCCAAGTGGCTTCTCAGGGTCCCTGTCTGTGCAGTTTTGTGCCTGTGTGAGTCCTCAAGTGTGTTTTCAGGGTCCCTGCTTGTGCACTTTTGTAGTCACACTGATTACAAATATGGTTTGTTGCCTGTGTGAGTCCTCATGTGTCTTCTCAGGTTTCCTGCCTGTGCAGCTCTGTAGTCACACTGATCACAAGCATATGGCTTGGCGCCTGTGTGAGTCCTCAAGTGTGTTTTCAGGGCCCCTGCATGTGCAGTTCTGAAGTCACACTGAGCACATGCATATGGTTTGTCGCATGTGTGAGTCCTCATGTGTGTTTTCAGGGCCCCTGCATATGCAGTTCTGAAGTCACACTGAGCACAAGCAAATGGTTTGTCGCCTGTGTGAGTCCTCATGTGGTTTACCAGGTTCCCTGCATGTGCAGCTCTGTAGTCACACTGATCACAAGCATATGGCTTGGCGCCTGTGTGAGTTATCAAGTGTGTTTTCAGGGTCCCTGCTTGTGCACTTTTGTAGTCACACTGATTACAAGCATATGGTTTGTCGCCTGTGTGAGTCCTCATGTGGTTTACCAGGTTCCCTGCATGTGCAGCTCTGTAGTCACACTGATCACAAGCATATGGCTTGGCGCCTGTGTGAGTCCTCATGTGTATTTTCAGGGCCCCTGCATGTGCAGTTCTGAAGTCACACTGAGCACATGCATATGGTTTGTTGCATGTGTGAGTCCTCATGTGTCTTCTCAGGTTTCCTGCCTGTGCAGCTCTGTAGTCACACTGATCACAAGCATATGGCTTGGCGCCTGTGTGAGTTATCAAGTGTGTTTTCAGGGTCCCTGCTTGTGCACTTTTGTAGTCACACTGATTACAAGCATATGGTTTGTCGCCTGTGTGAGTCCTCATGTGGTTTACCAGGTTCCCTGCATGTGCAGCTCTGTAGTCACACTGATCACAAGCATATGGCTTGGCGCCAGTGTGAGTCCTCATGTGTGTTTTCAGGGCCCCTGCATGTGCAGCACTGTAGTCACACTGATCACAAGCATATGGCTTGGCGCCTGTGTGAGTCCTCATGTGTGTTTTCAGGGCCCCTGCATGTGCAGTTCTGAAGTCACACTGAGCACATGCATATGGTTTGGCGCCTGTGTGAGTCCTCATGTGGATTTTCAGAGCACTTTTCTGTTGAAATGTATAGTCACAATGATAACAAGTGTATGGTTTTGCACTTTTGGAATAGTTCTTGTCGTTCCTCCCCTCCATGAAACCAGAAAGATTGACCTTCACGTTGGTCTTCAGAACTTCAGTCTAAAACATGAACAAGATGCAACCTTCTTAATACTCTAATTGTTCAACAGGGAATATGCCATAAATAAAGAAATTAATTTTAAATCTGAACTAGTGGCGCAATACCTCAAGAATTTAGGTTAGTTAGTCTTCTTCTTAGGAGTCCAATGAAGATAGTATTAGTCACAAGGGTGTCTTCACCAGGAATGTTCACAGTTAACTGAGTTGGAGTGGCCCTTCACAGGTGCCAGCTGCATTGTTGAGCGAGAACCGTTATAACCGTTATGAGGGGTTGACCTGAATGAGGGGTGGGGCCAGATTAAGCTGAGGTCACTTCTCTGTCCCCACCCTCTTTGCGAGAAGTGCGTTGAAAGAGAGTGTTGGAAGTGCATACCTCCAAGCCATTCTCATTTGTATACGACTCGATCCGTTCAATAGCTCTTCCAAGGCAACAACACTCCTACCTCGTCTGCATATACCGGGGTTAGTTATTCCTTGGACCAGGAGCATGAGGAAAATGGGGGAAAACAGTGAGTGGGGAGGGTCGCGGACTCATTCCAATCGATTCAGCGTTCAACATTTAGTGAAAAATGATACTCCACATGCCCAGGTACTAAAGGTTTCGAAAACCCACTTTTGAAATAGGTGGATGGATATCCATTTTGACCCATAACCTCCCCCGGTGGGCACTAATCGTTCTGAGACCTGACCCATTGAATTTAGCGTCAGAAATTCAGTGGAAAATTACACCCCACATACCTAGGTCGCCGAAAATAAAAATAATAAAAACATTTTAACCCCTCCCTCCCCAACTATTTCGTCCGATCGGACTGGAACTTTTGGAGGACCAACTAGAGCCAGTAACCATTGAGGATTAGCTAACCAATAATCAAATGTCATTCCGCCGTCCACCCCGTTATTGATTGTAGAAAAATTTATAAAAATCTGAAATTTTGGTCAAAAGTAGAGGTCAAAATGTGTTTTCTGAAAAATGGCTTTCCGAAATTTTTGGAGATCTTGGCGTGTGGGGTATAATTTTCCACAAAATATTGAATGCTAAATCGATTGGAATGTATCCAGGACACTCCACACTCACAGTTTTCTCCATTCTCTTGCTACAAGTATTAATCAACCGTTCTGGAATGAATTTGCAGGGCTCTGGCATGAAAACATAGGTTGATTATTTAAGAAGTAATAAACCTAAAGTCAATGAAACTTCAAAATTAGACGCAGTGGTTGAAAAGCACAATCATGGTAGTCAGTTACTATCTTTATCAAGAATCTCTAACGTTGTGGAAGCATTGGTCTTGTTTATCTTTTGACGTGTAAGAAGTGAACGCGCATTCAACGAAGAACGATTTTAGTCCTTCCTGGAAACGTGGGGAAAATCTCTCCCCTGCCATGTGGTAGGACCCACGATATAATCAGAAAATACGGCTGGCAGGTACCAATTCAAGCCACTCAGCAGGGCACTGTTTCCCTCACCTAGAATATCTTTCGATGAAGCAGTTGTGTGGCCGAGTTCATCAACCTCTTCGTAATTTCGTAATTTGATTCTTAATTTCTTCCCAACAAACGTACAAACTCGTACTTTGCTGGTGGAAAGATTACCACAGGGGGATCTGTTCAGATTGACGCATTAACAACCTGGCTGAACGAGAGCTCACGTGCCTCCTCAGTAGGATAACCATCGGTTTGTAGGAAATTGTTTTCAGGATCTTGTTGAGGACGGTCAAATTTGATTGTCGCCCCATTATCCAGTACATTTTTCTTTGAGTGTCAGTTCTTCCTTGTTCTCCTATGTTTTCATGCAAAAGGTCAACCTCTCCGATTCGGCTCAAAATTTTTTTCTGGACGTTTTAAGGTGTCTAAATCAAAAAAGGTCAATGTCCGTACGCCGTCCGCCGTCCACGCCGTTTTTTGGTAGTAGACAATTTTCTAAAAATCTGAAATTTGGGTCAAGGGTCTGACTGATTTTGTATGTGTCAGGATTTCTCTTGCCTAGGCGTGTGGGGTATCATTTTCCACTAAATTTTGGACCCTGAATCGATTGGAATGGGTCTGGGACCCGCCACACCCACTGTTTCCCTCATTCGAGGAATAACCAACCCGTGTGTAAGAATTTGCAGATTTTTTTCTGGACGTTTCAAGGTGTCTAGATCAGAAAAGGTCAATGTCCGTCCGCCGTCCACGCCGTTTTTGGTAGTAGAAAATTTTCTAAAAATCTGAAATTTGGGTCAGGGGTCTGTTCCCGGCCGAGACGGGTCCTCGAAACTTTTCAGCTCGATCGGACCAAATTTGGGGGAGGTAGTTGTCAAAATGTGTTTTTTGAAAAATGGATTATTCGCCCAAAATGGAATTTTGGGCGATCTAGGCGAGTGGGGTATCATTTTCCACTAAATCATGGACACTGAATCCATTGGAATGGTTCTGGGACCCGCCGCACCCACGGTTTTCCCCATTTCTCCCATGTTGAAGAAATGAGGCTCCATGCGCCTGGTCCGAAGAATAACCAACCCATATTTTGTATACGTTTCATAATGTCTAGATCACAACCTCCACCTCGCCTCCGCCTTCTCTCGTCTCAGTCTCTATCTTGCTTCCGCCATCTCACGCCCTGATCTCCGCCTCGACTCCGCGTTCTCTTATCCTGGGCTCCATCACGCCTCCACCTTCTCTCGCCCTGGTCTCCTCCACCTAACCTCCGCCTTCTCTTGCCCTGGTCTCCGCCTCGCCTCCGCCTTCTCTTGCCCTGGTCACCGCCTCGCCTCCGCCTTCTCTCGTCCCGGTCTCTATCTCGCTTCCGCCATCTCACGCCCTGGTCTCCACCTCGCCTCCGCCTACTCTCGTTCTGGTCTCCTCCACCTCACCTCCGCCTTCTCTCGTCCTGGTCTCCACCTCACCTCCGCCTTCTCTCGCTCTGGTCTCCACCTCACCTCCGCCTTCTCTCGCTCTGGTCTCCACCTTGCCTCCGCCTATCTCGTCCTGGTATCCTCCACCTCACCTCCGCCTTCTCTAGCCCTGGTCTCCACCACGCCTCCGCCTACTCTCGTCCTGGTATCCTCCACCTCACCTCCGCCTTCTCTCGTCCTGGTCTCCACCTCGCCTCCGCCTTCTCTCCGTCCTGGTCTCCACCTCACCTCCGCCTTCTCTCGCTCTGGTCTCCACCTTGCCTCCGCCTATCTCGTCCTGGTATCCTCCACCTCACCTCCGCCTTCTCTAGCCCTGGTCTCCACCACGCCTCCGCCTACTCTCGTCCTGGTATCCTCCACCTCACCTCCGCCTTCTCTCGTCCTGGTTTCTACCTCGCCTCCGCCTTCTCTCCGTCCTGGTCTCCACCTCACCTCCGCCTTCTCTCGCCCTGGTCTCCACCTTGCCTCCACCTTGCCCTTTTTGAAAAATGGATTTTCGAGATCGTGCGATCCAGGCGAGTAGGGCATCATTTTCCACTAAATCTTGGACCCTGGATCGATTGAAATGGGTCCGGGACCCACCACACCCACTGTTTTCCCCATTTTCCCCATGTTAGAATATGTGTTTTTTAGATTTCTGCTACCCAGGCGTGTACGGTATGATTTTCCATTAAAATTTGGACGCTGAATCCAATGAGACGGGTCCCGGAACGATTTCACCCTCTGGATGAGGTTGTGGGCCAAAATGGATGTCTATCTACCCTTTTCGAATGTGTGTTTTCGAGATTGCTGTAACCTAGGCGTGTGGGTTACCATTATCCACTTAATTGTGGGCCCTCAATCGATTGGACCCGCCACACCCACAGTTTCCGTTTTCTCCATGTTGAAGAAATGAGTCTCCATGCGTCTGGTCCGAGGAATAACCAACCCGTGTGTAAGAATTTGCAGCGTTTTTAGTAAATAGTAGGAAATGTTCAAAGAATTTCGAATTTCGGTTAGGGACATCTTACTGGCTTTAGTTATCCCCGAAACTTTTCAGCCCGATCGGACCGAACCTGGGGAGAGTATAAAAGAAAATCGGATTTCTTGAAACGCACAAACATTGAACGTAAACTGTCAAGGTGATATCAACCTAAAGAATGCAAAACTCTATCATTTGGGTACGCTTTGTACAGCAAACATTTTGATGTATGCGGTTTGATCAAATTTTCCGACGAAAATTCGCCAGCCCCGTCTAATTCAAACTCTATGACAAGCCCAAGTCAACTATCGTAAAAAGCTAACCGGAAAGTAATGTGAGACTTTAGAAGCTAAACGTTCATTAGTGGTGACTGGTATGAGAGGGTGAGTCGCTCGTGAGAGGGTGAATCCTGATGGAGCCTGACACCTCCCACTTAGCGCTGACGAGATTGCAGCCGATGGGAGAACATCACAAGGCAGCGCAGAAACAGTAACGAGGGATTGCAAAAGGGGAACTGACTCGTGGGGTAAACTGCAGTGTGACATGATGGGGTGTAGGGGTGAATTCGACTTTGGACGTTACCTGAAGTCATTATATGAATTACTGACCGCGTAACTAAAAAATTTTTCATTGATCTTCATTTCATGCCGTAGAACATTTTCTAGAGATCTAAAATTTTGGCCAGGAATCCGTTTCTGAACTCTAGTTGGTCTTCGAAACTGTTTTAGTTCAATCGGGCCAAGTCGGGAAGTGGGAGAGTTAGGGGTCAAAGTGGATTTTCGGGATTTTTGACGATCTAGGCGTTTGGGGTCTCATTTCCCATTAAATATTGGACTCTGAGTCCATTGAAATGGGCCCCAGACCAAATTGGTGCCCAGTGAGGGTGGGTATGGATCAAATGGGGTACCTTCCTACCTATTTTGAAAGTGGGTTTTTTATGTTTTGGATACCGAGGAGAGTAGGGATCATTTCTACTAAAGAATGGACGCTGAATCGATTGGAACAAGTCCGGGATACTCAAAACAAACTGTTTCTTTTTTCAATACTCTTAGCCCAAGAAATTTGCAACTCTTGTAAAAGAATAAAAGGCTGACGTTTTTCTTTTAAAAATCTGACATTATGACAGGGATCCGTTTCTGGCTCTAGTTGGTCCTCGAAACATTTCAGCCCGATCGAACCATATTTCGAAGAATGGATTTTTGGCCATCTAGGAGTGTGGGGTATCATTTTCCACTAAATTTTGGGCAGTGAATCGATTCGGATGAGTCTCCATGTTGCTGGTCCAAGGAATAAACAACCCCTGTGAACGAATTTGTAGCATTTTCCCTGTATAATAATGTGCGTGTTTTCTCTGAGTGAAGGAAACCTTTCCTTGAGCCAACTGAGAACTAAAATAACGGCTTGAAAGGTTGGTTGTCTTGTCTAAATATCTCCTGAAACCTCAACAAAATCAGTAAACTGTATAGAAGCTCGATGCATCGAGGATATCTCCTGTTGAAAACCCGTTCCTCAATCTACTGAACAAGTACACCCAAATCCACGTTGGTCGCGAGCATGCAGCTCGTTCAACCCTCACGACATGTCTGCAATGCACGAAGAAGTATAACCTGTGCGCCGGCATTTCTCGTAACGTTAACCTGAATCTCTCGTGCCCGTCGGACGACAATTCCCGAAAGTAAACCGCATGTATCCCTTAGTAGCTATCGGCTTCGGCCTTCAACATTCATCATTACTCGTTTATAATAAGGATATTTACAAGTTCAGCACCCCATATCGTTTAAAATACGTAATTTTTGCAGAATTTTTTCAAGTATTACTCATCGTCGAGATATGAATTTCGGTTGGAACTAGGACAAGGTGAAAATGTAATATTACAATTACAATATCATTCCATAACACTCAAAATACACTTTTGAATCATCAGATGAAATCTTAAATTCTTGTTGGAATGGTAAGGCGTCAGTATTGTTGCAAGATTGCACCTGCACCTGTCCAATGGGCTGCCAGCGTCGCAGGGTCAACGACCTGTGGAGGGCTAAGGGTCACTTTCGAGGAATTGTGCATTGTATCGAATTGGCTGGAACCTTCCCCTTAGCTTGAGACAACACGTCGAGTTCCCAGAACCAGGGAAGGTTTGAGAAGGTTCTTGGCCAAGGCAACCAGTATAAAACGGACCCAGGAACGCCGCTGCGCAGTTCAGTTCAATTTGGAGTCCGAATATAGACGCTTCGTGCTGTGCCGTGTTATAAATAGTGCGATAACCGCGTTACAGCCATGTATTGTGATTGTGTCATTGTGTAAGTGCGCGAATGTGAACAGTGTATTCAAGTGAACGATTATAATAAATTATTAACAAAGAATATAAATCGTTACAGTATGTTTGAGAATGTTTTTGTTTCGAAAAATTTCGAAGTCACGACCGCTAACGAAGCAGACGAATCCGCACTCGGCAATGCATGATGAGTGAGTAATACCATGAATGGGCTCTTCAAGAGGGTGCCTTTTGTCGTCACTTGAGAATAGCTGTGGGTGTGGGTGTGGGTGTAGGGTGCTGACGCAACGGGTGATCTCCCTCCGCCCACGTTGCATTCCAGTCGCCCTTTTCGTACTCACCCTCTGTTAAAGAGAGGTAGTGGTTTCTTTCTTTTTTTTCTCAAGCAACAACTCTATTGAGAGGGGCCCTAAATCCTATTTTTATATCGGAAAGCTCGAAAAACCTCGACGAGTCTTCTATTTTATTTTTCACGCTGATTACCCCGCCATCCTTTCCTCACAATCACCCTCTTTGTCTGAGCGTCAGCGCCCTTATTCATCCCCTTTATCTTTATCGCTCCAACTCACTTGGCCACGTCTGTTTTCCCATTGTGAGCTAAGCATCAATTGGCCTTTTGAAACATTTTGAACGCCAAGTTCGCGAAAAATCTCGAAAATTCATTTTTTGAAATACACATTTTGACCCCTCTTTACCCCCGAATTTGGTCCAATCGGACTGAAAAGTTTTGAGGACCAACTAGAGCCGGAAACGGGTCCCTGACCCGAATTTTAGATTTTTAGAAATTTTTTTGTACTACTAAAATCGGAGTGGACGGCGGACGGGCATTTGCTTATCATTATTCAACTTTACTTGATGAAATTCCTGCATTTTTCGCTTTTGAATTTGTTGCAAGTGGCATTCCAGTGCGGCTACCGAAGTTCTTTTTGGCTACTGAGCGGTTTTTTGTGATGATTTGAAGAAATCGTTCGATAGGTTCAGGTCACTAGCTGAAATTTTTCCATTTTTGGAAGGGTATATCGTCATGAAAATCGCGTAGTTTTAACAATGATGTGACAGAAATGATGGCAACAAACGTTTCAACTAGTCAAGTTTAACTCTTTCATCAAGGCTGTTATAAAATGGCTATTTTGTATCAAAAATTTGTAAAAAGGTTTATATCAAAAATTCTGTAGGCATAGTTGAAGGTGTGTTTCTTAGGAAAGATTTGAGTCTGCGCAATATAATCTCGCAATTAGCCTGCTGTTGTCCTCAACCGGTCCCTCCGAAAAGTCTAATTTGAATGCAAATGGATCTCATTTCAACCTGTAGGAGGCCCAGACTGCTCGAAATCTCATTTAACCGTCCTTTTCTCCTTCCCTTTCGATTGTTCTCTTGTCGGACAACGCAACGAAAATTATATTACTCCGCTAGAAAAGGGAGGCTAGTTTCCTATATCATTTCTCCCTCCCGCGTCATTTTCCCTCCAGAGAAAGATTCATTTGGTTTCTTCTCACTTCCCCCCGACCGTACGACCCCTCACAACAGGCTGTAATATAAGTGATCACCCGATAGGGGAGATGTTCAGCATTATTAGACTTTCACGGTTTTGTTCTCGGTTAGGGGAGCATCCGACATAATCATTAACTTTCATCCAGAGTTTATTGAATTTTATGAGCTTTCCGAGACAGGAACATATTGCTTTGAGTTATAAATTCCGGCTCCCTGCTATTCGCCCCATACGGCCAACCGCTGATTCAATGTGGTTCCTTTTTATAATGCGAAACAATTTGTCCAGGCCCCACGACTAGCTTCCGATTGAGGTGCTTCAAACGAGGCAGTTTCCTTTGGAGATACCTAACAAGGCTGAAAGTTCCGTTGAGGTTGTAAATTTTCCCACATCAAACCGATCACAGCCAATGTGAAATCTAAAGAAGTGCGTACATTTAAATGCTAGATGATACTGCGTATAGCTGTAAGTAGTATAGAAATGCCGCCCGAAAGCCATTTTGGGCAAACGCTGATCTGATTTACGGAGGATCTGGTCAGAAAAGCTTCTCTGTGGGTTCTCGCGGGTACATCTCAAAGCCGTTGTCCTTCAATTCCATGATGCTGAACCTTTTACTTCTAATGCTACCACATCCACAGCAGATGTTTGTATACTGAAGCACAACGTGTTGACACTCAAAACCTATCACCTCGCCACCGGTCGAGTCCCCCTCTTCCTGCCTTGGGACCTGCATGAAGGACAATGGCTTTGAGATGTACCCGCGAGAACCCACGGAGAAGCTTTTCTGACCAGATCCTCCGTAAATAGATCAGCGTTTGCCCAAAATGGCTTTCGGGCGGCATTTCTATACTACTGCTGTACAAAATAGAATTATTTGAAAAAGCAAGCGGAAAAGGTTGATGAAGTGGTTCTGGAAGTGGTGTGTGTTTGTCTTTTGTACCTTCTTGCGAAACTTCACGGACGCTAATAAAATGGAATTTGGCTGGTAAAATTTATAGGCTCGTTTCCTATTTTTACATTACTTTCGCATTGTCTTCCTCGACTGGGAAGGCCATGACATTTCTCTATTTTTGGTTAAAAGGGTTACAAATGACGCTTTCGACTAAAATTCGATTATCTTACTTGATTTCGGATACTGTGAATCAATTTAGATTATTCAGTTTCATCGTAAGATGAGGAGCGCTCATCTTCTTTCATCCTACCTACGTCCTTGAAAGGGATTCGATTGCATCCAGCCAAAGAAAAAGAATGATGAAAACGATAACCCAGCAGCATCAACACAGGTTGGAGCACACGGCTGATTGGATTGATCAAAGCGTCTTCCCAATACCCCCTCCCCTGCGGCCGCTAACCCTGGGCTATTACTCGAGGGAGTTCAGCACAATCCAATTGTCTCCTTTCCCGGTTAGTGGATTCCTTTCCTGTCCCTCTTGCCTTCCCGTCTCAGATGATCCTGGCTATGTAGGAGGGGCATGGCAGGTTTCTGCCCTATCTTGGTCCGTCACCCCATTAAGTAGATTGTGCTTCGTACAGAGCCCTTTCTGAGCTGATACCACGGTTCCAACTGGTCTCTGACTGCCGTACATACATCGACCTGCCTTTTCAGCTGTCCTTTGAATAAAAAATTCGTCGTTGCTATGAATGAAACCCTACTACTGGGTAAATTATATGATTTCTCTAAACCTAGACTCTTTGATCGATCCACCCTGAGTCTAATCGGATCGACTCATATGCGATAGAACCACGCAAACCACTATTTCAAGTTTTACTGAATTGTATTTTCGTATCGACTGAATTGAATTGACTCACATACCTCCCTTTCGGTTGCAGGAGAATGCCGAGCCAGAGACCGTGGTGGTATGTACTATGGAAGACTGATAGGCTCACTGCAAGAGTACGCTCACGGTATAAAAGGTACCGCGTACGCCGTTGACGAGTCCACCATTTTTGTCAAGGGCTTCTCATATGATGGTACCGGTCCAGGTGAGTGAAACCTTTATTCATAACTAAATCATCATTTTCCTGAGAACGGTATCGTTCATTGTATTCAAAATGTCTACACTAACTGTATGAAAAGAGGTCGATTCTATTGCTATAATTTGCGTTGAAAAATTCACATTCCTAAAATACTCAATCTTATTTTACCGATGTGAATAGCATTACATTCTCTACCTCCTCAATATTTAATTGCATGGAGATTGTACGTTCCTGGAACTTTATCATTTAAAAGCTGAATTTCGGGGCAAGTTTTGGCTGATTACTCTATGAATAATTTTAAGTCATCTAAGTTCTGATGCAATAAGTCAAATTCTCGCCCACCGGAAGAGGTTATGGGTCAAAATAGGTATCTATCTACCCATTTCGAATATGTTATCGAGATTTCTAGTACCTAGGCGTGTGGGGTATCATTTTCCACTAAATTTTGAACGTTGAAGCGATTGGAATGAGTCTCCATGTTCCTGGTAGAAGGATTTCCCATGCTGAAAAATTCCCTTAATCATGTGCAAAATAAATGAATTAACTAATTCATTTAAAAAGTTATAATAAGTAGGAAATAATAAAAATAAAGTGATTTTTAAGCATTTTAAAAATTAAAAAAAAGCATTTAAATTCTTTTTACTAATAGTATGGATAGTATAAAATTATTATTTATTGTAATTTATGGTGTTATGGACACACAAAGCTTCTAAAAATGGTAGAATCAGTAGAATCAACCCTCAAAGTCTGTCTTGTACTCATCGTTGGCGCCCTCTACACATTCGGATATAAAAAGTGCCCGTAGCCCCTTAAGTCGAAGTCTACCTTGAGCGAAATTGAGCAACGCCTATTAGAAATTGGTCAATGTGTACACTTTCTGATTTGTCTTCTTATTCCAGACGCATACTTCTGGGTCGGCAACACCCCACGTCCATCGCCTGATGGTTTCATTCTGCCTTACCCCGAAGACTACATCGGCAAGTAAGTAATGTAGTCTTCAGTAGCTATTTTCTGTGAGGGATTAGGTACAAAATGAATTACGCTAGGTCATGCTTCCAAGAGGTGATTGCTGATAAGACAATTTAATTGAAAATTTTAATTTAATTTAATTTGATTGAAATTTTAATTTAATTTAATTTGATTGAAAATTTTAATTTGAAATTTTTTTAATTGGTTTTGAATTTAAACCTTTCGAAATGTTCAATACTTTCTGGCTTACTGACTGCAAGTTTTTCAGCGGGTGTTGTAGGCTCCTTCACTCTGATGTAGGAGGGCGTAGTCAAGTCGTCTTCAATGATTTTCAACAAAGAAAAACCTTTCTCTGGTCAGTCAGAAGCATCTCTGGAATTTCTCTTCATCGTCGAGAAGATGGTTCTTGATTAAGCTGCTGAACATTCCTTCACTTTTGCGTTTTAAGAATACATCACTCTCAGGTTTCCTTACTCCGGCAAATTTCGTTAATATGAATTCTTCTTCTTCGTCATCATCCATCATTTATTTGATTATCAAAGCAGCTATTACATTTCTCATTATCATCATATTCTCCATTTCAGCAATTATTCCACTCACACACAAACACGTGCAACCTTCAACACAATTCAACGCCAACTGAAGAGATAAAACAAGGCGCTAGGAAAACAAACGCAGCGTAATATATTTCACGCTCCTGCCGACGTTTTTCAGGCTTATTCGGTTCCTGCTGCGCAAAAAACCTGTCGCTAAACCTGTCGAAAACAATCGCTTGCTACCAAAAATATTAACCAAACGCCAAGCTGCAAACCTGACGAATGATTTGCACTATGGTATCCATTCGGCGCTCCTGCACTTGATAGAAATGTCAAATTCAGCACTAAGCATTCTCCAGTGCACTCAGAACCTGCCCTGGGAACCCTCACCATATCCTATAATCCGCATTTAATAAGTCACCAGGCGTGGTATGCAGAGGAGGGGAGAGGGGGCTTAAACTGAACAGTTTGAGAGGCTTGAAATCGGGTACCCCAGGATAGAGGGTGGAACCCGATGATTAGGAAAGGGATCCCTTCTGATGAGGCGAGGGAGAGACGTATAATAGGTACAACTCTATACCAAATCCCTTCCTTCGTTCCGTCACTGAGTACACCCCTAGAGGTCCTGCCCCCCCTCCCCCCACCCGTAACCCTTGAATACACTCACCCTCTTATATAGACTCACCCAACCCCTAAAGGGAAATAAACAACCAGTTATTACGGGGAATGCAGCCATTAGCTAACAAGCCGACGCGTGGATCGATACGGTCACCGGTTGCTTGCCTTAGCATTCGATACGAATCACCTATTTCTCTTCAATCAAACGACGAACAGCAACCGTGGCAAAATATTGCCACACCAGTGAACTTCTACTTCCCATTTTTGCGTTTTTGGCGGACAATCCCGATACAAACATGCCTAAAAGGCGGCATAAATATTATACTCTACACCAACGTCAGGTGTACCGATATTCTGTGACTAGACAGGCAGCAAAAGCTCTGTATCTGTTTCTAGGTGAAACTTAACACACCTAACGAAATAAGGATTCCGATTTATCACGTGGAACTTAATCCTGACTCCTCAAATGCGGAGCGGTTACAATTTTTTGAATTATTGGTTTTTACTGGAACTGTTCGTAAATTACCGGTAATTTGTGAATTACCACTGAAAAACATCGTTGATATTTGGAAAATGCCCAGCCAGAATGGCTATCTTGTGAAATCATTAATAGAACTGGAACGGTTCGTTGAAACCGTTACGTTACTAGAACAGGATCGGTTAAAATGGTTACAACAAGAGTTTTTACTGTTTCATTTTGGTGCATTATTTTGTTTTGAATTCATTTTGATTGGTAATTCCTTGAATAATCAACCTACGTTTTCCTTCATCAAGTCAATCTCTCCGATTTGGCCCAACCTTTTTTCTGGGCATTTCAAGATGCCTAGATCAAAATAAGCAATAACTGTCCGTCCGCCGTCCACGCCGATTTTAGTAGTAAAAATGTTTCTAAGAATCTGAAATTCGGGTCAGTGCCTTTTTTCCGGCTCTAGTTGGTCCTCAAAACTTCTTAGCCCGACCAGACCGATTTTGAGCGGGTTTAGGGGTAAAAATGTGTTTTTAGAAAAATGGATTTTCGATATTTTTGGCAGTGTAGGCGTGTGGGGCATTATTTTCAACTAAATTTTGGACGCTGAATCCAATGAAACGGGTCCTGGAACGATTGGCGTTCACTGTAAGAGGTTATGGGTCAAAATGGGTATGTATCTACCTATTTCGAAAGTAACTTCTTGAGATTTCTGGTATCTAAGCGTATGAGGTATCATTTTCCGCTAAATTTTGGACGCTGAATCGATTGGACTAAGTCGTCATGCTCCTAGTCCGAGGAATAACCAACCCCTGTGAATGGGCAACCTTTTTAGAAATAAACCCTAACCACCAAACAAGAAAATGATGTATTAAAAACCAACCCAACACAACTGAAACCCTGTCAAATAATTTGCTGCGTTTTGCCATCATTTTCCACCACGCTCAACATAAAATAATATATATCAATGAGGCAGCATTTGTACCAATATAGCTTATTCTTTTTTTAATAGTATCTCACTCGTTTTCATTCCTGAAATTGATATCTTCAATTTATAGTAGAGAGCGGGCGTAGCATTGGATTTTTAGCATGTCAACTGATATACTATTGTCCTGTGAGCATTAGATAAATTAAGCGAAATTTAGAAGCAGCTCATCATTGCTTCATCTTTACGATGTTTACATGGGTCACCATAAAGGATTGGTTTCAAATTGAATGGTGTCCGGTTTTTCAATACTACGTACTGCACTTTAATAACCATGTTGTCTCGCGAAGCTCTTTTTCACGCACCTGGTTAGGCTCTAAACTCAACGATACCTCTTGTATCAATACCACGATTAAATACAGGATGTTGAATAGAGGTACAAAAGCGATGAAACTCATGAAAACAGTTTTGTGCGGCTTTGACGAACTTTCTCATCGAGGAAACAACCTCGCCTGCCAACCACAGAGACTTTGACGAGGAGTTGTTTCCCACAAAGGATTCAGAGGTCCTCTGCGGTCAAATCCTCGCCCGAATTTCAAACCCAAGAACTCATTTTCTCTCGAGCTCGCTCTTCATTTGTAGGTACAATGTGAAGGATAAAAAGTCAACGTTATTGCTCGAGATGACAGTTTCTCATAACACTTGAACATCGTATTTCGTTCAGAAGGGGGAGAAAGCGTAAAATTTTTAGTTCTGGAGAGAAATTTTAGAAAACTTCTACAAGAGGTAGGTATCTAGGTAATCTACATCAAACAAAAGTTCAAAAAATCTGCAAATTCTTACACACGGGTTGGTTATTCCTCGAATGGGGGAAACACTGGGTGTGGCGGGTCCCAGACCCATTCCAATCGATTCAGGGTCCAAAATTTAGTGGAATATGATACCCCACACGCCTAGGTAGCAGAAATCCCAAAAACACATATCCAAAATGGGTAATATATACCCAATTTGACCCATAACTTCTTCCAGTGGGTGCCGATCGTTCTGGGACCCATTTAATTGGATTCAGCGTCCCAAATTTAGTGGAAAACTATACCCCACACGCCTAGGTAGCAGAAATCCTGAAAACACATATTCAAAATGGGTAATAAATACCCAATTTGACCCATAACTTCTTCCAGTGGGTGCCAATCGTTCTGGGACCCGTTTCATTGGATTCAGTGTCCAAAATTTAGTGGAAAATGACACCCTACTCGCCTAGATCGCCCAAAATCTCGAAAATCCATTTTTCAAAAAACACATTTTGACCCCTACCCCCCCCCCCCCCAATTTGGTCCGATCGGGCTGAAAAGTTTCAAGGACCCGTCTCGGCCGGGAACAGACCCCTGACCCAAATTTCAGATTTTTAGAAAATTTTCTACTACCAAAAAGGGCGCGGACGATGGACGGCGTACGGCGTACGGCGGACGGACATCGACCTTTTTTGATCAGGACATCATGAAACGTCCAGAAAAAAATTTTGAGCCGAATCAGAGAGGTTGACCATTATCATGAAAACATAGGTTGATTATTCAAGGAATAACCAACCAAAATGTTGCTAATTTGTCATCACCGGTTCCCAATTTTTCCTGTTGCAAAACTACACCTCAAATGCATGCCAATTGAGGACTTTTCAGAATATTGTTTTCGGCCCCAAAAATCACATTCAATTATTTATAGGAAAGAGTCAAGATCTATCTGAATCAATACAGTGACCAAACGTTCAAGGGTAAGTTTAAAGAATAACCTCGTATTAATCTTTATCGAATATTTAAAATTTTGAATGAAATCTAGCTTGTTGCCTCGCCGTGGCAAGCAATGTTAGGGTCAGCGAAAGAATCCAAAGAATCCAACCCGATGATCCGCCTGTTGATTCTCCGAGGCAAACCGTCCTCATCCAATAAGGACAGGTCTAATGGAATGCGCTTTGACTATTTCCTTCGTTTATTCGGAGAATTCGCGAAGACAAATAAATTATCCATTTATATTAGCCTTTCGAATCGGTTAGAAATATCTTTGAGTGATGGAAGCTGATTGTAATAATTTTTGTATCATATAGCCGATAGATGACCAAAAAAAAATCACTGCTTTGATTTTACAATTAGAAATTGAGTCAATTTACTGGAAAATCCACATTGATACGTCTTTAAATACTATTATAACGAACATTGATCAATGCCCCTGACTCAACTTCACAATTCACAAGCCCTTGTGGCTTTCAAGGGCTCGTTCTGACCCAATCGCTCTAAAAGCTACTCAGTTTTTAATCACTTCCTTCTTCAACCCCCCCCCCCCCCCCCCCCCCCTCCCGAAGGGAAAACTCGCTGCCTCTCTTTACGGCCTTCTATAATTTCCGTAAAAATTAAATAAAGAGATAACGAGGAGGATTCATTTCCATCATATTTAACGGCGAAAAAAATGAGATGTCTCTTTACTGAGTCATTAATCAAAATGACAATCATTTCCTAAACTAATTTTTGCTGGGATCCTTACAAAGAAAGAAAAAAACTGCTGATGGGCATAGGTGAACAACTCAACGCTACTCCGTTCTACTTCGCGAAAAACAATTGCCCCGTTTTTATTTCCATGGGTTTTTTTTTTTTTTTACTCTAAATTTCTTCTCTCACCTCTTAGCTGCTCCTTTGTGTGGCAGAAGACGTGATCTTCATGAATAAATATTTGTTCAGTATGGACAAACCTATCAATCATAATGGTTTTCAAGTCCATGATCTATGGATTGATGAAATGGGAAGGCAACAATTCAACAGCTGATACGCTATGAACAAAATTGGGTTCTGATATTATTTTATGGATGCTATGTTGGACACATTATACGAGACCTGGCTACAAGAAAAAAAAAATCTGCAAATTCTTACACATGGGTTGGTCATTCCACGAATGGGGAAAACAGTGGGTGTGGCGGGTCCCAGACCCATTCCAATCGATTCAGGATCCAAAATTTAGTGGAATATGATACCCCACACGCCTAGGCACCAGAAATCCTGACACATACAAAATGGGTGGATACATACCCATTTTGACCCATAACTTCTTCCGGTGGGTGCCAATCGTTCTGGGACACACATCATTGAATTCAGCGTCCAAAATTTAGTGGAAAATGATACCCCACACGCCTAGGTAGCAGAAATCCCGAAAACACATATACAAAATGGGTAATATATACCCAATTTGACCCATAACTTCTTCCAGTGGGTGCCAATTGTTCTGGGACCTATTTATTGGATTCAGCGTCCAAACTTTAGTGGAAAACTATACCCCACACGCCTAGGTAGCAGAAATCCCGAAAACACATATACAAAATGGGTAATAAATACTCACTTTGACCCATTACTTCTTCCAGTGGGTGCCAATCGTTCTGGGACCGGTTCCATTGGATTCAGCGTCCAAAATTTAGTGGAAAATGACACCCTACTCGCCTAGATCGCCCAAAATCTCGAAAATCCATTTTTCAAAAAACACATTTTGACCCCTACCCCCCCCCCCCCCCCAATTTGGTCCGATCGGGCTGAAAAGTTTCAAGGACCCGTCTCGGCCGGGAACAGACCCCTGACCCAAATTTCAGATTTTTAGAAAATTTTCTACTACCCAAAACGGCGCGGACAATGGACGGCGGACGGCGTACGGACATTGACCTTTTTTGATCCGGACATCATGAAACGTCCAGAAAAAAATTTTGAGCCGAATCGGAGAGGTTGACCATTATCATGAAAACATAGGTTGATTATTCAAGGAATAACCAACCAAAAAGGGTCATAACAACACTTTTCAAAGTGGGCTGCTAAACGTTCAATTATTGTTAATTCAATTTGGCATGTAAAGGACCAGTTAAATTTACACAAATCTGTACTAACAAGATAGTACTTATCATTTTTGAAGAATCTTACAGGTTACCCGCTCCCCTCATCAAGAAAAATCTGTCACTTTTCGATGTTTTTTTAGGTTAAATGCGGGTAAACCTAACTGAAAGGATTGCAACACTGCAACTAGTAAGAGGTCTGTTGAAGAATATTAGCATTTTGACTACTAACTAGTGCTCTCATTTGAAAATTCCACTTCCTTCCACCTATCAAATTTCAATTTGAAGGTTAGGCTTCTGTGGAATACCGTTTTTCATTCGATCATCGTTAAGGCGGAAATGGGGTGAGGCTGATACCCGCCGAAAGGGGATGATTAGAGGGTGACTAACAATATTCAGTAGACTTTCGTTCACCCCTCCTCTTCCTAGTTTCATCCCTCCCCATCTCCTCATTCGAAGACCCTTTTCCACTTTAAACTCTACGGAGGTTTCCTAATACATTATTCAGTCCTCCCCTCTCTCATGAATAAATAAACAATCGCCCGTCACTGGGAGTAACAGGCCTCATTCACATCTCAATTAGTTTTCCAGCCTGTCTATTAGAAAGGGGCAGCCCCAGACCCGTCCGCGTATTATTTTAATCAATGCCGTTTCGAACGACTCAGCTTTTCATCGCTTTGTGATTGGATCACCTATACTCCTCGGATCATTATTTTCATAAAATCAGGCTGAAATATATATCAGCTTTTTTTCAGCTTTTGGAAATCTTTGGAAAAATATTTTCTAACTTAATGAATGTTGACTAATTTTCGTTCAAAATTTGAGAGCAATAATAATTTCTCTAAACTTTTTTTTTTTTTTATAATTCTCATGAGTTTTTTTGTTATTTTTGCCAGAACACAAAATGCTCAGCGAGGATTTAAGGGAAAACACGTAATTAAGTAACTAAACTATATAACATTTTTCCCCTTAGGACTCATGGGGAACTTATTTATGCGTCTACCCCCGAAAGTGTTCAAATTCTGTGCATCCTGCCCCTTTTCCGGGTAGGGGTGAGTACGTACAGTCAAATTCCTTCGGAAATGAGATGGAAACGGAAGAGTGTCTGGATTTGGACCCGGTTTGAAGAAAAAGCTCAGGCAGTTTCAACACAACAAATCCCACGGACTTGTGGGGGATACGAGCCAAGGTGAGCATCGTGAAAACGAAGGGGAGGAAGAAAGAAGAGAGGTTTCCTTCGCCCCCATCCTTTACGTATAAAACCTTCACAATGTTTCCCGCCCTTCAAGCTCAGAAGGACGTGATGAGGGTTGGTTTGTCTGACGAAGCCCCTTCACACCCTCGTCCTTTCCTCTCACTCTCTCGCTTTCCGCTTTCCTTCCACCTGCTTCCCTAAATTTGATAGATGAACCAGAGAAATGAAATCTCGTTCTTACTGAAAACTCCGTTTCAGTTGATCTGGCTGAAATAAGCACAACTAGGACCCAACGATGTCTACCCGCAAAACAACAGATTTTAAAAATTATGTAGAGGATCATTTGCTTCCGAAGGCGGGCGGGAAATGGGTATGTGAAATTTAAACACGTTGAAACGTGGAAAAGAAAGATTAGAGAGGAAAAAAAATTATTTTTTGGTCGATACAAATACATAGTTGTACCTTTACTTACCGAATATTTCCTAAAGACAACTTTCACATTAAAATTTAGGTTCGCAATTTTTGGCTGGACCGTGCAATGAATTTATGATTCAATTTCTACTCGAAATTTGATAGAACTGTCAAAAGTTTCTTAAAATATTCGCGACTTAGTATATATCAAACCTATGCTTTTATTCCTTGAATGATCAACCGTTGCTCTCATGTCAGAGATCGATATTTCTGATTTGCCCCAAAATGTACGTGTCAGTTTCAATTTTAAGACGTCTAAAAAAAAAAAATTAAAAAAAAAAACACCCACATTTGGCCAGGGACTTCCTTCCGGTTCTAGTTGATCCCCTCGAAACTTGTTAGCCCGATCGGTCCAAAATTGAGGAAGGTTGGCGTAAAAATGTGTTTTATGTAGACCAGTTTTCGGGGTTTTTTAAAACCTAGACATGTGAGACATTTTCCCCTAAAATGTGGACGCTGAATCCATTGAGGTGGGCCGTGGACCGATTGGCACCGGATGTGCGTATGAGTCATGATGGGTATTTTGAAAATTGGTTTTTTGAGGTTTTTGGGAACCTAGGCGAGAGAGGTATCTTTTTTTCTTTTTTTTTCCCCAAATGTTGGTCGCTAACAATTCTCGTGAGCCCTAAAGACCAATTTTCTTCCCATACTCTTGGTCCATCTTAATCAATATGTTCTTTTTGAATGTTTGTCGGACTCTTGTTTTATTCACAGTGTTATTTAAGCGATCATCAATGATTTTGTAAAACTCACTGGGACTATCAATGGACAGTACCCCCGTAACTAGTGACACCAGGGCGTAACCCCTCTATTATAATATGCCTCCGCAGAAATGTAATATAAAATTACAATAAAGTTGAAAAAAACTGCTGCTCCAAGGAGTTATGAATCATTGTGGAAGAATTTGCAGCTTATAATTCTACTTATTCTGTTTCTTCGAAAAAGTACATAAATACATCTCACTGGGTTTTGTAAGCTCGATGGGATAAATGTGCCTCTAATTGTATCTTTTGCAGCTGATTAATGTTCAAAACATGATCCAGGGATAGTTACACGTACATGTATATGCAAGGAAATCTCTCGATCTATGAGAAGAAGCGTTTATTGATGACTTGGAAGATGCTCGATGATTCGATCTCGTACAGATCGAGTCTGCGGTTGTGGAAGGCTCCCACCCCTTCCCGGCCCACCCTCAATTTCACCCTCTCGCGTTTGACAGATTACGTGAGTGATCCACCCCGTTGCGGATTTATGGACTCAGCGCCCCGTATTTCCCTCCCCGTACACCCCGTAACGCTTATCGGCGGGGCTCAGGGGGGGAGTCGGAGAAGTGAGACTGTCACCGCACGGCCTTCGCCGTATAACGATCGCGCCGCCTCACACGAGCTCACTACGCCGCCCTTACACTACTCCTCTTGCTCCTCAATACGCCTCCTCCGCCGTCTCCGGCTCTTCAATTTTAAGCCGAGCAAATCCTCTGGCAACGTTGTTGACGATCATTGTTCTCCCTCACGAACGTTTTCCTCCAGATTCCAAACAATCACGTGGATAAACAACCCTGATTCCTAAGAGAAAATATTATTATTTTACTAAAAGCACCCTATCTGTATACATGATCCCTAAAATTCTACTCACTCCACACACTTCTACTACGTACCATATTAAAACAAGAACGAAAACTTCAAAAGTCACGCCTTTAAATTCAATAAATATTTTGAGACAATAAGATATGAATGCTCAAATTGCAGATCATTGTCTATTAGTTGTGATTAGTAATAGCAGTCCACTTTGGTTTTCTTGCAAAAAGTCAATCTTTCCGATTCGGATTGCAAAAAAATTTCAAGGTGTCCAGATCAAAATAACCAAATGTCCGTCCATCGTTCACGCCGATTTTGAAAGTAGAAAATTGTCCAAAAATCTCAAATTTTGGTCAGGGGTTCGTTTTAGGTTATAGCTGTTCCTCGAAACTTTTCAGCCCGATCAAACCAAATTTGTGAGGGGTAGGGGTCAAAATTTGTATTTAAAAATTATTACGGGGTATTATTTTTGGATAAATTTTGGACGCTGAATTCAATGAGACGGGTCCCGGAACGATTGGCGCCCACCGGGAGAGGTTACGGGTCAAAATGGGTATCTGTCTACCCGTTTCGAATGCGTGTTTTTGAGATTTCTGGCACCTGGGCGGGTGACGTATCATTTTCCATTACATTTTTGGACGCTGAATCAATTGTTTTCATTTGGAGCATGCTTACGAGAAGAAAAAGTCCCTTCAACTGTTTTGGGTCACTGATAAAATTATGATATATATCAGCGGAATGGTCAGCCTCACCTAGCGTATTTCGAGTAGTGAGCGAGACTTATGATGTTGTAATGTTGATAAATAAATTTTTTCTCATTCTTTTCAAAGTAAATCAATTTTCTAGATGTTAGGTATGATTGATCTTTCCTCTAATGTATACAAAATTTGAGATACAGATAATTTCTTACTGTCGTGAATGGCAGCGTGCGTTTCGTTTCCAGTTCGTAGATACATGTTGAAACACAAAATGTCAAATTTTGGGAAAAATAAAATATTGTTTTTAGACACAGAAACATAGTTTTAATCAATCATACGACATTGAAATGCTTTCAGCAGTTTGGCCAGCCATTTAGGTCAGAGATCTAGGAGACATAATACGTGAATAACCACGTTAGGTATGTCATTTTTATGCACTCTCCTATTGAGACTTGAGGCTGATAATAACTCATCAACCCACACAACAACCTTCTTTAGGGGATGGTGAAATCGCTGCATTAACGGGTGGAAACCTCCCCTAGGACTACCCTGGGCCCCTCACTGGGGGCACATATTTCAAACCATGAATTCCATCTTAGAACGATAACAAAGAAAAATGCGGAGAATGAAATTTAGCGTAATATGGTCTTCGCGTTATTTTTCATTTTCGCGATCTCCCATCTGATTTGAAGACAGAAAGACAGGGGAGTCAGTCTCCTCTTGTTTACCTAAGCCTCTCGTCCATTCAGGACCCATCGATCGGCCTTCACTCTCCCCATCAAGACCGGCCTCGTTGTCGAAAATGATGAGGGAAGACCTTTCCTCTACCCGATGCCAAAATCATGAAATAACAATGCTACGACAGCCAAAGAAAGAAAAAACGCTGCGAATTATTCAACAAAAGTTGTTATTCCGTGAAGCAAGAGTGGGGAATACAGTGAGTGTGGAGTGTCCCGGACTCATTCCGATCGATTCAGCGTCCCACATTTAGTGGAAGATGATACTCCACATACCTAGTTCCCAAATAGTCCCGAAAAACGAGTTTCAAGATCTCGAAAACACATATTCGAAACGGGTAGATAGATACCAATTTGGACCCATAAACTCTTCCGGTGGGCGCCAATCATCCCGGGACCCGTCTCTTTGGATTCATAGTCCTAAATTTAGTCGAAAATGATACCCTACATGCCTAGATCGCCAAAAAACCTCGAAAATCCTTTAACGGGCTTTGCCTTCCACGATATTTTGGATGCATCCTGCCACGGCATTCCACTTTGACTCGCTCTCAAGCATCCTGGTCATCATCTCCTCATTGGTAGGGGGGCTAGTCACTTCTAGCTCCCTTGCGATTCGCCGATGCTCTCTCTCCCACCTCTCGCATTCGAGGAATGTGTGTTGAGCGCTGTCCTCTTCGTTTGTGCTGTGCAGGTATCCTGGAGATTCCACAAAACGCCTTCTTTGAAGGTACTGATAGGCTCGAAAGCAACCGAAAGCAACTGCGTTATATGATAGTTAACTTCACCATGCTTGCTCTCTAGCCAAGGACGCATATGGGGTGCCAGTCGAGCAGTCCATCTTCCTCTTGTTTCTGTTTTGCCAGATTTCCTGCCAGAAGTCGTGTGTTGAGTTATTCTCGCTCTTGTTTGGCTGGTTGAGGGCTCTTCTTCCCGTCGCTCGAACATCCTTTTCCTCTCCCCTTTTAGATTAGATTAATTACACAGGGGTAGAGGGGTTTGGACACTGCAGTGAAGACTAGCCGCACCTAGGCCTATTGGCCCATTGTGCTAGCCCCAGGTTGGTCTCAAAGCAAGCCAGACTACGAAGACAAACACGCGTGTTGTGATATGCCCCCGGACAACCGTTTTGGATACTTACTGCCGGTACTAAATTGGCCTCACGACGTCGAGTAAACGCCGGGGGGTGCTGGATTCGAACCAGCAGCCTCGAAACTTTGACCACCTTAACGACCTCGGCCACCCTGCTCTAATTTGTATGATATTTGGGATGCGTTTTCGTGGGACCAGTACCACTTCTGTCTTGGTAGTGGCTAGTGAAAGACTGTGCCCATCCATCCATCCATGCTCCCACTCTGGACATGGTCTCGTTCAGCTTTTCTTTCGCTTGCTTCATCGATAGGCCAAGATTACAGCCACCACATCATCAGCATATCCAACCAGGGAAGTTTCCTCTGGGAGGGCCATTTGGAATATGTTATAGGATATGTGAGCGAGAATCCACATTGAACACTAATGACCACACCATTGTGTGTGGCCTAAATTTGGGAAAAGTACGGCTAAAAATGTGTTTTTTTTTTTTTTTTTTTTTTAATGGATTTTTAAGTTTTTTGGGGCTTTAGGCGTGTGGGTTATCATTTTCCACCACACTTTGAATGTTGTCCATCGAAATTGGCACCAGGCTTCACCGGTGGTGAGTATGGGTCTGTGTACCTCCCGTTACCTCGGTTTTCGAGAATTTTGAGTATCTAGACGTGTCAGAGACTGAATCGATTGGTCACAGTCACTCCACAGTCATGTTTTTTCCTGATCTTGTTCCGAGGAATAACCAAAATTTGAGTTGAAATGCAGCGTTTTTAAATGATATTGCATTTAATTATTGTTGTTATTTTAACGCATATGAATCAACATTCTAATGACGATCCATCAAATATGACTGAATTTGACAAGTTTTAAAAAGTGATTGAGAGGCTCCGTGGGACAGGGAAGCTCATAATAAGGGACGAAACAATCCCGTCCCTTAGCTATCTGTTGATTTGCTGGAAGCCTCTTCGTGTTATTGGTTTTAATGGAGCACTAGTTGCGTTCGGCTGGGTGCGTGACGGTTACGGTAGATAGGCAGGGGGTTGTCTCCGAATAACCGTTGGAATGAAAGGAATCAGTCGAGAAGGGACCGAGTCTAAACGAGAAACCCGTCACGGCAGAAGGGTGGTCGATTTGACGGGGGCGGGAATCGATCTGAACTGAACGATTGAGATCATCCCTCGGGGAGGCCGAAGCCCGTCATTCATCCGAGGGTTGGTGACTGGGGATTATGTCTATACGCCTCTCTTCTGTCTGCATGTCTGCACCCTCTGCACCCTTTCCTTTCAGCCTGGAAATCCGCACTTCCAATTTTCTTTATTGAGGCTCGCCCTTAAACCGTGTTTCCTGAATGTTTGTCAATTCCCAGATAAATTTCCTTCCTTACAAACAGTCGCATACGAATTATTTCACAACATAATTTGGATTTGTCCTGTGGAAATCACATCTATTCAAAGCTAAATGCAATCCGTTTTGCCCTTCAACGAAACAACCAACATTAACCCAGGAATGCTAAAATGGGTCAACGTGACCTACTAAAAAAATTCTAACTCGCTCTTTCTTGCGAGAATTTGCCTCTGAGGGCAAGTTCTAAATCAATTTGTACTGATGGTGATGGTACATACGTTATTGTTTTTGGTAATGGGGTGTACTCACTGTTTTCCAAAAAAATTGCATGTGAAAACGTGATGCTCTGGAGAGTAAGAACTTACATCAGTTTTGCTTGAAATCAAATTAGTTAATTTTTAACAAATTAAAGAAAATTCTGTGACGTCAGCGTTCAGTGTCCCTTTTTACACCTGTTGAGGCACCCTCCTAGTGAGGTCCACCTTGATTTTTAAGTTATCAGTACCATTTGTTTCAAAAATGCCCGCGTTTGCGCTTCAGTATTTTATCAGTGACCTATCATCGTTGCTTATGATTTACGAAGGTTTGTTTTCTACAAAAACAAAACCAAGAGAAGGAAACTTCCAGTTCTCTACAGCACTGAAGCTCAGCGCCCTAGAAGGCAAGCACTGCTGTTGTATTCATAGCGTTTTTTGTCTCAAACATGGCCGTCATTTCACTTTTTACGTCAACGTTCAGCGGGTACCTTTTTTTCAAAACATCCATCATCCACGGGTGTTTCCTAACTGACTTCCGAGAGACATCAAAAGGCCCAACTGACTCCACAGCAGAGCGAAAATTGAAAGTCCCAACTGACTCCCTTGAGGAGGGTAGTTCTAACTGACTCCCGGTGAGAAACAAAACTGGTGAAAGAGCCTAGCTGACTCCCTGAGTGTATAAAGGAGTGTTTTCTAGGGGTGTCGTCGTAGGCCAAACTTCTATCACAGCTTTTTGCATGGCAACCTCAAAATCCGTGATGCAATATGCGCAACTTTTCCCTGAACTGCAGATTTTACCTTTTAATAAATTAATCGCTCTTAACAATATTAAGCAAATAATAAAGACAAAACACTACAACCTCCCCTCTCACACAGCAAACACTAGATTCAGAAACAACTATAAAATTGATTACCCTTCTTCCCACAACCTTCGCTCAGAAATCATACAAATTTAGGGGCCTTCACGTTTTCAACGATCTACCTAGCCAATAAGGGAAAAATTACTGCACAATAAACTGCTGGACCATTAAAAAACAGCTAATGTGTACTTCCTACATAACTGCTAGATACAAAAAATGTAACCTATGTACTACATAACTATAGCTATAGCTAAATTAAATTTATTTGCCTGGCACTACATGCTAGCGTACCGCCAGAACCCTGCTCATCCCCCCCCACGAGCCCTTGCTCAATGGGGGATTAATTTCGTGGATATATGATCGCGGCGGATCATGCCGGTGTGTCAACACAAATTTGTGCATCCGCTGTACTTTGTCATGTTTTTCATGTGCTTAAATTGGAATAAATTTATTAAAAAAAAAATAATAAAAATAAAATATATATATGCAGGTGACAATGAAATTCCTGTTATTTCGAAAGAATTTTCTGACAATGCCCGTAAACAGCATTCATATACGATTTTCTCTTTGTTCTGGAGCAAGCAGAAAGCCAGTGGGACATAAAACCCATGTTGGTAACCGTGTACTACGAATAACTGTGTAGAGTGTGGTGTACAAAATGCGAATGTCCCGTCCATGTAAGTCATCACACCGCACAGACACTGCATGTTGGAGAGGCAAGAAAAATGATAATCCCCACATCACTGTCCTGATGCAGAACGAACTGTTCACCTAGATTAGTGAAAATTTCCATCTCAGCAATTGTCTCATAAACCTCTTCTAGCGAGCGGGGAAGAGCTCCAACTAGTTTCCTTCTGGCAAAGTACCCAGCTTTACGGAGCTGTACTCTTGCATGGCTCTGCAACAACAATCTTCCTGTGTGACGTAGACAAGAGACAGGTGGGGATGAACCCTCGGCAATATTTAGATAATGTGAGTAGGGAAAGAAGTAACTTGAATTAAATTGAAAAGAATAAAATTTATTTCTGTTTAAAGGAAAAAAAAAAGAAAAGAAACGAAAGCCGATACTTCTCAGGGTATTCTTGTCACAGGTATAACCAGTAGACGATAAATTGCAAAAAGAAAATTAAAAAAAAGGAAATAAAACGTTACTTGACTATCTAGCAGTCTTTGTCTTTATCTGCTAGCTAGCACAGATACATACAGCTACGATACATTTTACCTGTTTCCGATGGCCGTGGAAATTTAGAGTAGAATTTTAGTCCTAACGGTTTGTTGGGTGGAAACAATGGGAAACGATACGGAACGGGATAGGGAACGAGACGGAACGGGATATTTCAGTTGTCTTCACGATGTCCTGGACGAAACGGGCGAGAGATGGCGAAAACGGTGGACGTAGTATTCGTCGATAAATCGAGTCGTCCTTGCCACGGTCTCCTGGGCGACAGGCGACGATTGACGATAGCGGTACCCAGAAACTGCGAGAATCAATTAAAAAAAATTAAGATCGGCTTGATGAAAGAGGATGGAGAAGCTCCACAGAGGTTATCTTTGAAGGAGTTGCAAAACTCACTGGTGCGGGACGATCCTTTTCCTAAAATGGAATCCAAAGCGGCAGTGACCACCACGACGACGATGAAGCAGAACGAAATTTAATTCGAACAAAAAAATAGAGCCTCGAAAGCAAAATGTGCTAACGGGAGAACAAAAGCGAGATCGGAACAGTACGGTACCACGAGCATGAGGAGCTGATAACATCGCCAGAAGACGCCAGTTTAGGAAACTCGCTCAGGTGGCAGCACCGGACAGATCGATGGGTGGCAATCGATGAGATATGGAAGGCAGCGAAACCGCGCTCAGTTTGAATTGGGAGGGAAGGCGAGAATTCAAATTTTTCACGGCACACCTGACAGGAGTTCCTACGTCATAGGACACTTTTCTTTTCACAGCAGCTCGCATTGTCACCTTTTCGATGTCGACATTGCGCGACGCGTTCGGAGGATGAGTGTGTTCACTATTCACAATAATCGTTGATTCGTCTTGTTCGCTTGTTTTGATGTACGCCTTACACTTTTGCGTATTCTTTTCAGCACATACCCATCTTTTCCCGTCATTCAGATTTTTGTGGAAAACGTAGCGGTAGTTTTCGTGAACGTCTTTTCCGCGCTGCGATCCGCCTGCTACGACAACATCCATGTATCGACAACTGACCGAACAATACTGACGAGACAGTATACGAAACCATCATCCTTGACCTATCGTTATCTCCGTGGAACTTGTACCGAGCTTCCGGTTTCTAACCTCTTCCCAAACAAGAGCCCTCACGCATTTTCCTGGGAGTCAGTTGGGATCAGAGTGGTTTGCGTTTTCGTCGGGGCTGACGCCCCTACTGGAG